>JAWWEU010024676.1:0-29725 GCA_035583155.1 Acropternis orthonyx | reverse complement strand
GGGGCCTCCTCTGGACTCGCTGCAGCAGCTCCAGGTCCCTGTGCTGTTGTTCCCAGGGCTGGGGCAGCTCTGCAGGGCGGGCTCACCTGAGTGGGGCAGAGGGGCAGAACCACCTCTGGCCCCTGAGGATTCTCCAGTCCCAGTGACAACTGGTGACTGGTCAACTCTTCGTACTCAACCAGGTCATTCCTTTCTCCACCTGCAGAGAGAGGAACACTTCCCATTCCTCACCTCTGCCCTGCTCCATATGGGACTAACAGGCTATTTATTTTGGGCTAGAAGATGTAAATGGGATATTTGGGATCAGGGGAGGCAACTTTCTCCCAGACAACATGTGCCAGTGCCTTCCTTCACGCTCCTTTTCCATGATGGTCTTTAACCCCCTGCAGTGTCTCACCCATCCCAAAAAAGCTGCGGATTTCCCACCCAGAGGGAAAATCCAGGTCAAATCCGTGGTCCTGCCGAGCTGTGCTGCACCCCACAGGTCTGAACCCTGGACAGGCAAGTCCTGGAGCCAAGGAATGGCTTGGATGGGGGTTGTTTTACAAGCCCTTCCTCTTGGGGCTGTTTCCCCGTGCCCTTCCCCGCTCTGGGGGACATAAATTTGGGACACATCATCGCTCTCACTCCAGGCTCACGCAATATTCCCTCAGGGAGGCTTCATTAAGAGGAAATTCATGCCTTAAACACCTTGCAGGCTGCATTTTTGACAAGTCATCACATTTTTGTGTGCCCTGCTTTATTTTAAAGCCCCTCCAGTACCGACATTCCTGAGCAGGGGCTGCTCTGCAGCTCGGAGAGGGGGAGCCTTTGTCAACTGGGAGCGTGGAGAGAGAAAACTGGGATGGGGGAGATGTGTTGGAACAACCTGCTGTGTCACTTTGACTTCTTGGACAGCCAGAGAAGTTCCCTTTTTGGCAAGGAATCAGGACAGAAAGAAACTGCATGTCTTAAAGGAAATACTCAGACGTGAGCAGGGTGGGTTGAAATGTGGATAAAAAGCAAAGAATATAATTTTGTAAACACAAGATCCAATGGAAAAGTTGTTTTCAAACTTCACATCCCACCCTGAAGCGACATATTTTTCCTTGCAATGTTGTCCCCACCCACCCAGCTTCGCTCAGAGGTGAATCCCTCCAGGCTTGGACCCTTCAGGATCACCTGGGAGAGCTTTCCAGGATTGCTCTGCTTTTATTTTATTTTAATTAGTTTTATTTTTATTTTATATTTTATTTTATTTTTACTTTTTATAGTATTTTATTTCATTGTCTATTTGCAAGGGTTCAGTCTCCACCCTTGGCCCACAGCAAAGTTGTGGCACAGTTTGATTAACAGCATAAATCATGGACAGAAAACTGACTCCAGGGGTTCCCCCCAGAGTTTAAATTGCATAAATCAGGAAGAATTGGAGACATTCTGGAAAAAAAAAAAAATCATTTTCTTTGAGGAATTAAATAGACAGAGCTTGGATGACACAGCTAAGCTGCCCAAATCCATGTGTGGACATCACATCTTTGTGGCAATCCTGAGGCTCTCCACTGCTTTCATACCAGGGAGATAAATGATTTGGGTTCTGGTTTTACCTCTGTTAATCTATCAGCCCTACAAAATGCAGCAACACAAGGTCTCCCGACCCCCGAAGAGACGCCATCCCTCCTGCAGCTTCACCCAAAGCATCAGCGAGGCCCTGGGGAGAGAAGCCCCCCTTGCAGCCCATTTCTGAGAGCAGAGCAATCCTGCGTGTCCTGCAGGCTCAGAGAGCAGCTGTGGGGGCCACTCGCAGTGACTCCAGGTGGCCTTTGCCCATCCCAGGGCTTTGACCAAAGGATCTCTTGGAGTGAGGACCTGCCTCTGAAATAGATCATCTTGAAATAGATCATCTCCCCTTTGGAGACATTTGACTGTTTGATTTTCTTCCACCTCGTGGATTTCTCCCCGTTCCATCCCTTCCCTCTGCCTTCAGGCAGGGGGCTGGAATGAATTAACCAGCAGCATGTGAACCCCTGCTCTGGATAGTTACACCCAAATACTGCTAAGCCTATTAAGTTTATTCCTGGAACTGTCCTGTGCTCCCACCCCCAATAACTTCTCTGTTCAGTAGATTTCATTTCCTTTGTTCTTACTTAATTGACTTGCAGCCGGGGGCTCCAGCAGCCCGGTCATTAACTTGCTGCTAATTAGCTGGCACTGACAGCCTCTCGTTATCCTGGAGCCTTGGAGAATGTTTGCTGGGAGTCACATGGTGGGACAGCCTTTTAATAACAACCATCCTGTCTGGTTCTGCCTTTCCCCTCCTCTGGGTGTCCGAGCTGAATCCACCAGCGCTGCCAGGGGGTGTTTTTACAGCAGATGGAAAAGGAGAGGAAGGTATTTGGTGACACTTTTCCCTCTGGAGGTTGTTCATCCTCCGGTGTGTCTGCGGAGGGTCAGGGATGATGTGGGATGTGCCTGTGGCACCTGTCACTGCAGAGGGAAAGGAGAAGCAGTTTCCTCCTCCCTGCTGTGCCTGTGAGCCCCACAGTGAGCACAGAACTCGTCCTGTCATGCGCCACCATATGCTCCTCAAGGAGGTCCTTCATTCGGGGATTCACACCACGGTGTGAATGCTCTGCTCTGGGATGTTCCCTGGAATTCCCGAGGGCTGGCAGATGGGTATCTCACTGCTGGGCACCATCTGGACTGGGGAGGGGTGATCCAGATGCCATCCTACCCCGTGGTGCATGTGGAAGGTGGACCCTGGGCATCGAAATCCCCGGAACCAGAGGTCAGGACACACCAGGAGGTTGCAAAGAGCCACAGCGCTCTGAGCATCTGCCCCTCTTGCCAGCAGGTCAGGTGTTGTTTGTCCTGGCAAATGGAGAGCTCTGGTGATCCAGGGAACCCTGTAACCAGCCCCACCCCCTCCCAAAGCCCCAGAGAGGCAACTTTTGGCACTTGCCATTCACCAGGTGCTTCTCTTCCCTCTGAGCAAAACAGGAAATGAGTCAGGCAGGGAAACACACACTGCCATGAGCAATTGCCCTGGTAGGGCTTGAGAAGAGGCTGCCCCGGAGGTGTTTGTTATTCCTGGGCAAGGAGGACGCAGCTGGACACCATTTCTTGAGGTGACATGGCTGTGGGCTGTCAGGAAAGGGTTGGCACAGGTGGAAAAAGCTGGTGTCTTCTGACATTTTATTTGGTCAAACCCTTCCAGCTTGTGATGATTCCTCTGAGTCCCGTTTTCAGCCACGTGGAATGAACAGCCGGTGCCTGGGGTGCTCTGCACTGCTGAGAGGCCTGAGAGAGGGTGCCAGAGGTGCAGCTTATGGAATCATGGAACGGTTTGGATTGGAAGGGACCTTAAAGATCATCCAGTCCCACCCCCTGCCATGGGCAGGGCCACCTTCCACTAGCCCAGGTTGCTCGAAGCCCCGCCCAGCCTGGCCTTTCATTGAGTTTCTCAATGAACGTTCTGGCACTGAGAGGTTCCAGGACCCCTGTGTGACACACCAGTCCCTCCCCAAGGAGGAACAATGCAGCAGTTCTGAAGGCCAGGTCTTCAGGGCACCACAACGAGGGAGGCAGCACCTCTGGGCTCTGCTGGCACCACCCCAGGTGCCCCTGGCACTGTGGCTTGGCTCCCCTGCAAGTGTTCCACATGTGCCCCTCTGTTCCCGACCTTCAACACTCCCAAGATTTGCTCCTTTGCTTTACTTGTGGGTTTTTTTGGTCACCATGTGACAGTGAGGAAACCTCAGGGGTCACCACATGAAAACATCTGTGGGGGGATTCACTTGGAATTTTAGCATTTTACCCTGAGCCAACCCCTCTGGTTTGCCTTCCTGCTTAAAGGATGGAAGGAACCATTTCAAGGAAAAATCATCTCCCCTTGTTTAGGAGGAAACGAAGGCAGCAGGTCCCAGGGATGTCTCAGCTCAGACAGGGATGTTTCCAATGGACATGGCTGCATCTGCTGGGAGGAATAACATCCACATTGTTGTGGATTTTTCCTGTAATTAGTATTTCAACAGTCTCCAAAGTCTTCCAATGGTATCAAAACCCCTGAGGAATTAAAGTTCTTGGTTACCTACATGAACAGAGAGGAAGGACAGCTCCATTTAAATCCTACAGAGAGCAGGGAATGTCTAATTAAGATACCAAATCCTCACCATGGGATGTTTTGGATACACTTGGAATGGCCTCAAGGTTGAAATGGAAGTAACATCCAAGGGGAGTTACTTAGGAAAAACACATCACCTGGATTCCAGGAAGTACTTGAGCTGTAAATTCTTGGAGGTTGGGAGAATATTTGGAGAATTATCACTACGTGCTTTGTCCCTCCTGTGCCTCCCAGGGCATCTGCATTTCTGGAAACAGGATTCTGGGCTGGATGGCTCTGTGGTTTGAACCCTACAGCCATCCCTACACCCTACAGGAATGGGATGATGGAAAGGAAGGCCAGACTGCTGGTTTAATAAATACAGGTGTGTAGCCTGTCCAAGCCCCCTGAGCTCATCCAGACCACACCCCAGCCCTGCACCCAGCCCTTACACTCACCTCTCATTCCCAAATCTGGGAGAACCTGAATTTCTGCAATACAGCCCAAGAAACTGCCACAAAGGTGTCAGTGCCTCATGTTCCTCTTTGACTGGATCTTTCCATGCTCTTCACGTGCACAGTGGCCAATGATCAAAGCTGTCAGCTACATATTGATTTATGGAATCATTTGGGTTGGAAAAGCCCTCCCAGCCCACGGAGCCCACCCTGTGCCCGATGCCCACCTTGTTCCCCAGCCCAGAGCTCTGAGTGCCACGGCCAGTCCTGCCTTGGGCACCTCCAGGGCTGGGCACTCCAAACCTCCCTGAGCAGCCCCTTCCATTGCCTGACCACCCTTTCCATGAAAAAATTCTTCCTGAGATCCAACCTTACCCGCCCCTGGAACAGACTGAGGCTATTCCCTCTTGTCTTGTCACCAGTTGCCTCACTTTTAGGATGTGTCCACTGGGTGTGCTCACATCATTTCCAGCTCAAATGGGCAGAATTGGGCAACAATTCAATGGCTTTACAAAGCTGGATTTAAGTAATTTTTGTTAAACTCCTGTAAGAAGTTTTCACTTTTCCAGGAATATCTTGGATGTCAGTCTATGGCTCAGAATTTCAAGGTAGCAGCAGGAAAAGAACGCAGGACCTGTTGTGTACAAACATCTTTAATACGAGCTTGGAATTCTCTTCACTTGATGGTTTCAAGAAAGGTTTGGGATATATCATGTAATCAAATTATCTCAGAATTCCCTGGGTTGGAAAGGGACCTTAAAAATCAGGAAGGGTCCTTAGAGGTCATATTTTCAGACCAATATACTAGAGGTGGAACTCCTCCTCAAAACTTATGGATAAGGATTGAAAGTTTTACTGGAATTTCATTCCCGATTATAGCTAATTAAAGGAAAATCTCCTTTAATGGACTTCTGCGCTTAGCAAATCCCAGAAGTACTTCCACTGACTAGTCATGACTGTCCTGTGAATTCAAACATTCCCTTTGTGTTCCACCAAAGTTCTGCCTTCAGATGACCCAGAAGTGCCTGAAGGCCCATCATTCCAGCAAGGGATGTCTGGCATGACTTGTATCCATAGTTTTCCTTGGTTCATGAGTGACAGCAGACACTGGAGTACAATAGTGACAGCAGGTCCCTGGGTCACCTGCCTTGGAAAGGACTCCAGGCTTGGATTGGTGCTGTGTTAAAAGGGAAGTTATAACTCAGGGAAGACAGGAGGCAGGCTTGAGCTTTCCTTGGGAAATTCTCGTGTCAGCACTGCTTGGGCACTTGTCCCAAATCGTGGAGGAGCGCCAGGACAAAAGCGGTCTCAGTGCACATGTGTGGGCCAGGGAAATGAATCTGATGAGGTAAGAAGATATCCAAGCTCCCCAGGAGTTATCTCCGAGGCATTTCCTCTCCATTGTTCAGTCCTTTGCTTTTAGCATCGTGCATTCTCCCTTCCCTCCTACCCGAGGGTTTGCTGGGAAGCATCCAAAGGCTGTAGGCATTTGCCATGGAAGTGGCACATGGAAGGCATCGTGCCACAGCATCCCTTGCATGGCCACAGATCTCTCTTTCAAATCCTTTGTAAACAGCTTGTCTTGTGCCTTCCAGGTCATTGGTTGGGGGGGGGGGGGGGGGCGGCGGTTGGTGTTCCAAGAAATTAGGATCTTGTCCATTTCCTTTTCCGTGTCTCATGATGCTTTGTAGCGCTTTGACATTTATTAGCTGTGTGGAGTGTGCACTTTGGAGGGATCAGGGAATCACTTCTGACCTCTTCTCCTTCCTCTCTGCCAGGCGGTGTCTTGCACATCTGCAGCTCTTTGTTGTTTGCAGTCCCACCAAACTCCTGCCCTGGTTTTGCTTTGCTCTGCTCACGGTTGTTAAAGCTGCCTCAGGTGAGGCCTGGGGCACTCCAGGAGAGTCCATGGGCTGAGAAACTCTGTGTTCAACCAGGCTCCAAAGGGGTGTTTTCACAGCAAAAATAATCATATCTAACAAAGCCCGTTCTGTCTGAGTTCTTTTAGGTGGCCATTTATGAACATAATTAATTATGCTCTGTTTGTTGACACCACAGAGCTTGAAATTACCACCCTGGAATGGTTTGGGTTGGAAGGGACCTTCAAGTTCATCCAGTTCCACCCCCTGCCATGGGCAGGGCCACCTTCCACTAGCCCAGGTTGCTCCAAGCCCTGTCCAAGGTGGGAGCAGCAAAGCTGGGCTTTGTGAGGACAGAACAAGCCAGGAGCAGAGGAGAACCCCAGCCCAGGTGGGATAGGTCCTCTCTGAACTCAGACAGAGCTCCTGGGTGGGTGAGCAGAGGGTGGAGGTCCCACATGGTGCGACTCAGACCTGTTGGTGTTTCCATGGCCCTGACAGAGGTGTGATTTTTAGATATCACAGAATCCCAGGATCATTAAGGATTTGGAAAAGACCTCCAAGGCCATCAAGTCCGACCTTTGACCAAATAGCCCCATGCCCAATAAACCATCTACATGTTTTTGAACACTTCCAGGGATGACAATTCCACCCCTTCCCTGGGCAGCCTGTTCCAATGTTTAACCACTCTTCCAATGAAGAAATTTTCCCCTGATATCCAACCTGAACCTCCCTTGGTGCAACCTGAGGCCGTTTCCCCTTGTCCCATCACAAGTCACCTGGGATATGCAAAGTTCCCCACCATGTATGACTTGCCATGCTGGAAAATGGCAGTAAAACCAAGACTAAATAACTTAGATCTTCACTTTATCATGAAATCTGAGCTATCGGGCTTGGTATCTTCTCAATGACTTCCACAGAGGTTCTTTGTTTTCCAGTTTAATCCAAAAATGGAGTGGTCGCTGTGTTTATTTGTTATCTTGAAAAATGACACTGCTCTAATGGATATTATTAAATAACAAACACTGTGGGAAGAGTTTCCTTTTCACCCAGTTAAATCTATTTAGAGCTTCTGTGCACAACTGCCCCTGTGAAATCCTAGGAGAGACACGATACCAAGTTATTTCCCTCCTCAGGCTAAGTCCCAGTTATTATTACATTTTTTACTTGCCAAGATATTGTCCATTTTCAAGAAAAAATATTGATAAATCAAGATATTTTAATGTAGAGCTGGGTCCTTTCAGTTTCTCAGCACAAAAAAATAAAGGATAATGTGATTGTGGCTTTCAAGTGCATGAAAACAAGTCAGTCAGAGTAAAGTTTTTATATTTATAAACGGTATAAATCACCATGGTCAGCACTGGTGAGGGATTGAGAGTGAAGTTCAATTTTTCTTAACACATCTAAGCCAGGACAGAAGAATTTTTACCTAAACCAGCCCCAAACCAGGGGAAATTCAAGCCTGGGCTGGAGTGTTGCTGAAGGTAGAAGGTTGTTACCTTTCACTGAGAATGGTGCTTAAATAATTGCTGTTTCTGACAGATATGTTGTCATCAGTCCCATTCATTTAATTAAAAAAAATGACACTGAAATAAAAATCAAGGTGGGAAGTTCACGTTGTTTCTTAATAAAAGGAAAGTAGCGCTTCAATGAGGGAAAACCTTTCAAACTTTCCCCCTTCTTTCTTGCACAATAGAAAAGTCAATTAACACACTCAAAACATCATAAAATGCAACAAACTTTATCCTTTTAATGCCTAAATTACTGGATTTGTGTATTCATTGACAACTGTCTCAGAATCCTCACTCTCCTTAGCTGGGCACCCACTCCTGTGTATTTACATCACCCCCACATTTATGCCATGATTGTGACTTTAAGAACCCATCAAAATTTCCCATGGAAACGGAGAGATTCCTCAGGATGTTTTCCCCCTCTCGCAGTGCCGGATCATCCTCGCTGTGCCGTCCCCACACGCGCCAGACCAACAAATTAACACATCCACTGCCTTGGTACCCAATTAATGAGCACCAGGTGCCTCCTCCTGTGCCAAATGCAAATTGTTTCCCACATCCCATGACACCAACAGGCATCACTTCCGAGCCTTTGGGCTCCCAGGGGCCCAATTTCTTTCATTTGTGCTGATAAATTTGCCCAAAAGCTCCAAGACTTTGAGCAGAGAAGTCAATTCCTCGATAGTTTTGTCCTGAAAAACAGAGTGAGGTTGATCCTGATTGTTGTGATGACAAAAATCTTCCTGATCAGCCAGAAAGATTTGTTCAACCTCAGTTTCAAGGCCCAAAAACCCAAGAAAAAGCAAAATTAAAGGAAAATCCAGAGCCTTTTTTTATGTTTCAGCACCCAATTCACTCATTCTGTGAGTTCTCTCCTTAAAATCTGGTTCCTGGGGAGACTTTTTATCCCATTCCATTGAGAAGAAGATTTTAGGCTCATTAAAAATCATTTAAAAATTAAAGATTCCTTCTTATAAACCACCATGCAAAGTGTGGTTATGCCATACCTTTAATATCTTGTATTTTAAACACCTCCTGTCAGTCGCTTCCCTTTTCCCAAGAACTTTCCTTACACCACCTCCATGTGAAATGCTCAGGTAACACTGGTTGTGCTCAGGAAATGGTTACCAGGAGCCAGAAATTTCCCTGGAGTGGAAAAGAAGGGACTGTTTTCGTGGCTTGGGTGAGTTTAAAGCTGTGGATTTTTGGTTAAAAGGCTCCTTTGGGACACGTCGGTCCAAACAGAGAAAACAACAACCTCAGGAGAATCAGCAAAAGATGAACTCAGGGCAGAGCAGGAATGTGGATGACATTTCATCACTGGAAAGGAGAAATGGAAAGAAACTCAAGAAATCATCCAGTTTAAGGCTGAATTAAACATTTTTTTATGTTTTGGGGGTGTTTTTAAGCCACTAAGAATGAGTCTTGTGTCTCACCAGGGTTTCCAGAGGTACCTCCCATGCCTGTGGTGTCTCCTGTCCTTCCCAGGGGAATTTGTTCCTCTTTTTTCCACATGAGCAACTGCCATGTTTGTAGATTGTTGTCATCATTCCTTTTGGGGGGATTATTCCTTTGGATAATGCTAAGAGAACCACTGGCTTTTAGAATTAGGGTGGACAGAGGTAGATGATGTTCGTGTCGGTCTCTGTAGTCACCTGAGAGGAACAGAGTTATACAAGTGACTTATTTTAGATCTCTGCTTCAGCATGAGTCGAATTGTCCTCCAGATTTCCCCCCAGGAACCCTGAAGTCAGGGGAGGGATGGGTGGGACTCAAGAGAAGGTCCTTCCCCCAGAGGGTGGTGGGCACTGACCAGGCTCCCCAGGGCAGTGGGCATGGCCCCGAGGCTGCCAGAGCTCCAGGAGCGTTTGGATGATGCTCTCAGGGACAGGGTGGGATTGTTGGGGTGTCTGTGCAGGGCCAGGGGTTGGACTGGATGATCTTTGTGGATCCCTTCCAGCTCAGGACGCTCCGCCATTCCATGAGCTCAGAGCGTGAGAGCCCAGTGCTAAAAGCACTCAAGGCTAAAAGCACTCAAATCTGATCTTAAGTGTAACAGAGATAAATTAGGAGGACAGAGCACATTTTTTGGAAGGACACCTGAAGTTGGCACGTGGTCCTGACGTCCTGCAGGGAATGAGGACAGACCTGCCACAGCTGGGGCTCCTGCCCCTCCCTCCCTCTCCTCTCTGAGCCCAGAGTGAGCTGACGAGCAAAGCATCACTGGCAATGATAAATGGCCAGGAGCTGGTGCCTGCTGAGGCTTGAACTGAGAAGGAAGATCAGATCAGGCTCCCTCACGTGGAAAGCCATTTATCTTCTGCTCCCCCCTCCAGCTGCTTCCACTGCAGCCCAAAGCCAGCAGTGATGAATATGCAGGAGGACAAATTACGGTGTTAAAGACGTTTCCACAGCCAGTGTCGGGATCCTGCTGGGAGGACAGAGCAGGGATTAGAGTCAAGAGATAAACTTGTCAGCTCTGCTGCTGATACACAAAAGGTCACCTCACCCCAGGGGGGTTTAAACAAACAAGTGGTGGCCACGGCTGCGGGAGATCACGGCACACAGAGCCTGTTCCTCCAAAAGGAGAGTCATAAAAGCAGGTTCAGCTAAACCAAAGTCATCAGACATCAAAAATCCAAGGGCTCTTTTCAGGTGTGTGAAGTCCCACAGGTTTTCTCTGGGCTTCTGCATCTCCTGAAATCTGAGGGCACCCTGGGCTGATGCTCCAGGTCACCCCAAATGTTGTCCCACAGGCTGTCCCCATCCAGGCCAGCTGGGGAAGGATGAGAATGCTGCTGTAACGGGAAGGAGGAAGAGTTGAATTCAGGGATTTTTTTTTCCTTTTAAATTCCATTTGAAGAGAAGGGAAACACTCCGTGCCTGGCAAAAAGCAGGTATTTAAAGGCAGGTGGCAAGTTCAAAACCAGTTAAACAAGGTGGACATGAATATGGGTTCAGTCTGGGTAGCGAGAGCCTGGAACTCCCTGGTACTGGGTGTTTTAGACACAAAAAGTTTCATGAGTTCACAGGGAAGCAAAAAAATCAGTGGAAGAGAAGCCATTAAAAGGAATAAAGTGCACAGAAATCATGCCCAGCTTTGGAATTCCCAAAGGCTGGAATTGTTATAGACTGTGAGAGCATTAGATGGAAGTGTTGCCACACACTCCCCACATTCCTGCACTCATTTGGTATTTGCAGCTTTCTGAAACGGGATATTGTGTGAGGGGCATGTTTGGTCTGACCCTTTCAGGTGGGGTTTATGTCCTAAACCCCAAGCAGGCTCCAGGGCTTGGAGCAGGATCTTCACCCTGCCAGCTCCTCTGCTCTGGCTCAGCTGCAGCTCCACACCCAGCAGGAACCTGGGCCATTTCTAGGGTCACACAGAGAGGTTTTAACAGCTGATCTCTCAAATTAGGTGATGCTCAGAGGTACAGGGTTCTAGGAAGGAACAGAGACAACTTTTGTGAAGAACCTGCACTGATTTCTCCTTCTGGCAGCTCAGCACCTTGTGTCCAACCCAGGATTTCATTGGTAGGGTGGGTGTATTCTTCCACCTCCAAATCTGGGGGAATGGCATATAAACCCCCAGGACGGATCCTTGCCATCCTACACCTCAAGTTCTTTTCAGGAGGATGATCAAATCTTGAGGCAACTCAACACTGAGAGCAGTGCTCTGAAAAATCCTCTGGCCAGTGCCCAGAAGAGGTTTCTGGCCTTGTAAAGGAGGACAAAACACATAAAACAGGGTCATAACCCCTTCTGCGCTAAATCCTGGAAGTTACTGCTCCAAACCAAGGATTGGGCATTTCTTCCTATCATGTCTGCTGCAGGGATGGGAAGGATTGTGCAGGGATCATAAATAGCACAGGAAAATAAATCAGATATGCACTGTGTCCTGTTGGGATGAAAATCATGTTCTCCTTCTCTCCTTGGGGACAGAACCTGTTGATAAGCTCTCCTTCCAAAGACAAAAAATCCTTAAAGCCCACCCAGTGCCACCCCCTGCCATGGGTAGGGACACCTTCCACTAGCCCTGGTTCCTCCAACCTGACCTTGGACACTTCCAGGGATCCAGGGGCAGCCACAGCTTCTCTGGGAAATCTGTGCCAGGGCCTGCCCACTCTCCCAGCCAGGAATTCCGTCCCAATATCCCACCTAATCCTGCCCTCTGGCAGTGGGAAGCCATTCCCCCTTGTTCTACACACCCTGGACAGAAAGCAGAGCCTTCCACTGGCTTGACTTGCAGGATTAGCCTTGGCAGCTGTAGTGCTTTGGTTCTTCATAAATCAGGCAGAGCTGGAGCAGCCCTGGGCTGGGCACGTGTCCCCGGCCGTCAGCTGGAAGCATTAAATACCCCTGGGACACAAATCCTGCCCTTCAGATGCCATTGAGAGTTATTCAGGGAGAAAAAAAAAAATGACAAAAAGGGAGCTGGATGAAGAGAATAAAACATTTCCTTAGCACTTCTTGTGGGCCCTGTAAAAATAAACCAGTAGCTCACCACCAATTCGTGTCAGGTGGGATCTGACCATCCCAAACACATCTTGCCTCTCACATCTGGTTTGAGGCTCAGGGGGACACCTTGAAGTTGCTCCAGGAGAGCAGGAAGAGAAGCTGTGCCCTCCTAGAGGCAGGCTGAGCGTTGTGGGGTGTTAATCTTGGCTGGCAATGAATCTGTCAGGAGCACATAACTTATCCAGGGGGGGAAACAGAGACAGGCTGAGGCGCGAGGGCTCGGAGGAGCCGACTCTCCTTCCTCCCAGTGCCTTGCAGGGCTTTGGGGGTGTGTGTCCACATGTGTCAGAGCCCCAGGACACCTGTGGAATAAGGGCTGGAATAAATAATGATGCCAGTGTGGAAAAGTCTTTAATGAAGGGATTCCACTGGAGTGAGCCAGGGATGCACCTACAGAAGAGCTTTGAGCTCCTCAGGATGTTCTGCATCTCCTCCCACTTTTGGCAGGTGCAGCTGTTAAACAGCTGTCCTGCACCTCCCTGCACTTGGTACATTGGGAACATCGTCCTTTCCTTCTAAATACCTTGGGGTTGAAAAAATATAATTAAATTCCTCAATTGTAAGCAATAAATAATATTTGCAGTGATATTATGTTTATTTTTATATAGGAGAAGGAGGAGACAGACAAAGGACCTGTTTGCCCAGCAGAAGGAGCTCTAGACTGCCAGAAGGTCCTCTCCTGCTCCAGCAGCACTGAATGAGCTACTCCAGGTGCTGGAATCTCAGATTCCTGCTCCCTGCCCAGCTCAGGAGCAGCTCTGAGACCAAAGAGGGCATGTCCACCTTTGGGACACGCTGTGCTCACATCACCATGTCCTGGGAAAACACGGGGTTGCCTGAAAATACAGGAGGAAAAGCGGATTGAGACCAGCACCTAATGGTGTGGCAAGGGAATAATCCCTAGGGAATTGTGGAATCAGAGAATCACAGAATGGTCTGGGTGGAAGGAGCTTAAAGATCCTCTTGTTGCAATCCCCTGAGACCAGGTTGCTCCAAACCCCGTCCAACTCAGTCTCTACAAATTAAAATGAAGAATTCCACGTTTAAATTCCCTCTTAAAACAGTGTTTTGGGTCTGTGACCGTTCTTTCCATTCCTGCAGCATCCTGCCAATCTAGAGCCCTGTTCCTCCAGATTCTCCATCAGCATCATTTAAAAAACAGATCTAAAAATCCCCTAACAATACTCCCCATTTCCCCAGTCCTCCACAAATTCCCTGAATTTGCTCTTGCTGGGATCCCATTCTGCCGTCCTTTACACAAATATTTTGCCTTGGTGTCTTGGTGGGTCACAAATCCACCTTTACAAGGGCTCAGTTCCTCCAGCTGGAGTTTTATGATGCTGAAGTAGAAGCTGAAGACCCAAACACGCAGATGGGTCAATGCAGTGCTGTGAGAATTAAAATCCCCCAAGCAGTACATTCCTCAGCTGTGATGTGTTCCAGGCAGAAATTTCAGGAGCCCTCTGAGACTTGAACTCGAGCAAATTAAATCATTGGGTCCCTTTGCCCTTGGGAGATGAGAATTTGCTTGTTTGGAATTGCCCAACAAGGGTCTTCCATCAGCAGGTGTCTCTGACTTAGAGACTCTGAGGCAGAAAACATGTCTCAAAGATAAAGGTGGAAAAAAGAAATGTGAATTTAAGGGTGGTGTTCAGGATATAAAACTTAGAATATATTTTCCTGCCTTTATTTCCTTCTGTTTCAGGAGGATTCCTGTAATAATTACTAGCAAAATAATACAGAAAATGAATCATTCAGTGTCTTGCTTCAGATTCCTGTAGACTTTGACAGAATAATTCACTTCACACGATTATAACATTTAATTTTCATCATCTGGGGAGTCAATTGTTTTTCATCATATGCTGAGAACACCCCCTGTAAGTTGAGAGTGGTGGAGCTCCAAACCAAGGCTGGAGGAGAGGGGTAGGAATTCTCTCATGAGCCGTGTGGATGCAGAGGGATGTTCAGAGCTTGCTGACTATGAAAGCAGTGCAAGGAAACTTGGCCTTCAACCCTTTAGGTGGGTTGACCTCAGAGACCTGATGGGGAAGAGTTTGTGCTTGAAAGGGTGAAGGAACCTGAGCAAGGCTTAGAAAATTGGAGCCCAGAGGTAGAAACGGTATCCAGGCCAAGCCAAAGGATATTTCCCCTTCCCTGTCACCCCTAATGAGGCTCCTAAAGCTGGCAGGGAGGAGAAGGCATGGCAGGAATCAACACCCATAATCCATGGGAAATTCCCAACCCACTACAAAGACAACACAATTTGCAGCATGTGAGAAACGATACCCACTCATTTTTCCCACGTGTGTCCTTTTCCTTCTGGATGTCCCAAGCCCTCACAGCCTTCATGTTCCAACCCAAAGAGGGACTGGGCACTGGGATCCCAAGGAAGTGTGTTCAGTGGTCCTTGGGATCAGTGGTCCATGTGCCCACAGCCATCAGGAATCTCATCTCCACTGTTTGCACATGGAAGCTGAGAGAGAAAAGCTTATTTTAACAGCAGGACATGGTTTTCCCAATATTGTGGCCCAAAGGATGAGAAATCTGGGAGATCATTCCTTTAGACACCTTGGTACATCACTTAGTCTCCAAAGCTCCCCCAGTCCAAGGTTTTCCAAGCCACAGAGCCAGGATGAATTCCCGGAGGGCAGGACAAATAAAATCTCTTCTATACAGCTGCTCTTCCCAAATTTTGCTGCAGGGATCCTACAGGTTCAAAATCCCCAGGGAATATGAGTTGACAACCTGAAACCTACCCAGGAGATGGCAGAGAGTACCACAAAGTCCATCTCCCATTCCCATTTTGATCCCTGTTATTGCATCCCAGAGTGAGGTGCCGCTGGATCAGACTCTGCAAAAGGAGAATCTTGGGATCCCTTTCCTTGGGGAACTCTAGGTGAGTCAGGGGGGTGGAAAACTGCTTTAAAACACAAGGGATGCTCAGCTTGGAGAAAGGAGAAGGAAAACATCCAAAAGATTATTTCAAACAGGACATTCCCAGGACAATCTCCAGTTTACTTCAAATTCCAGTTAAAATTCAACAACTGGGAGAGAGAAGGGAAGAAAAGGGAAAAGGTAAAATAAAAGGTTAAAAAGAGGTTAAAAAAAAGGTAAAAAAAAAGAACAAAAGAAGAGGAATGTTGTTGATGTTTGTTTTCCAGGGAAGGAGGGGTGTGTGTGAAAAAAAAGCCACCACTCAGCCCCTTTTTCTGATTAATAAAAAAGTGATGGAAATTTCACGTGTTGTCTGGGCTCCTAAACCCTTCCCAGCCACATCTGGCACCGGGAGCTCCTTCCAGCCTGTTTATGTTCACAATGAGAACATTTTTTCCAGCCCTGTCACCAATTATTGTTTCCCCTTTGGGGAGGTCGGAGGTTTGTCCGTCACTCCGGTGGTTAAAAGAGCTTTTGGCTTTGAAGTGGGTGCACAGAGGGATAAACACGGAGGGGAGCTGGAGCCCAGCACGTGGGAAGGGATGCCGCATGGAAAGGGATGCGGCGGGATGAAGCCAAAGGTTCCTCAGGTCGGGTCAGGAGGGGGGATGGACATCCCAGCTCAGGGGGCCACGGTGGCAACTCAGAAACGAGTCAGTGCCTTGGATTGGGAGAGTTTGGCTCCTCTTCTACCCTCTCTTTGATGTCAGGGCTTGCTTGAGGCTGCTTCAAGCTTGTCTGACTTCCCAAAGGAGGCCAAGGGATGGAGAGGAGGGGAGAGGATGGATCCCAACCAAGCCCCCAGGGTTCAGACTGCAGGAGCCACAGGTGAGCCAGAAAGTGTGTTCCCAAAATCCCAAGGGAAATCAACCACATTCCTCCTTTAGGCAATGAAAGGCACTTTCAGAGGCACAGCCAGACCCTCTCCAGGCTCCTCCAGCTCTGTGGGGGCAGGAGGCAGCTCCAGGGTCTGGTCCTTGCCCTGCCTTGGTGGGTGCCCTGTGAGAGGTGGGGCTTTGGCTCAGTGTCTCTCCCCTCCTCAAAAGGTTAGTCCTGAGCTCCCACCCTGCCCTGGGAAGGGCAGCTAGTCCTCAGGCACTCTGTGTCCCAGTCCTGGAGAGGACTGAACATTTGGATAACACTCCCAGGCACATGTGTGTGGTTTTGGGGGTTGTCCCATGCAGAGTCAGGAACTGAACTTGCTGATCCTCGTGGATATTCTGTGACTCTGTGAAGCAAAGGGCAGTGACACAACCAAGAGCACGGTGAGGATGAAGCCAACAATCGGCACCAAAGTCACCTGATTCCTCATCTGCTGTTTTCTTCTCTCTGTTTATCCCCTCACCGTCCTTGGCATGTCTGTCTCCCCTTTTCCCCTTCTCCATGTGCTTATCCAAAGCATGACTCTGCTCCTTGCTTCCCCTACAGCTTCCCATCTCCCTAAATCCCAGGGATATCCAAATTTTCTCTGTCCTTAACCCACTCGCAGCAATCCTGTTCTGAAGGAGAAGAAATACCCTTCCTTAGGATGAGGTCTCTTCAGCTCTACCTTCTATTCCTCATTTCTAAGCCTTATCCAGGGGTGTTTGGAGGAGGGGAGGATCAGGGAAGATTAACCAGAGGGGTCTCCGTCACTGATCCCAGGGGAGACCCGGAGCACATCCCACCTGCAGCCCAGTGCCTCAGTTTCCCTCCTACCTGAGCACGGACACAACACCACCCTGGATCTCTGGACTGCCAAAACCCACCAGGACAATCAGGAGAGAGGCCAGCAGGTGATTCCCGAAGCCCAGGGCTTGCTCTGAGCTCACATATCCCCGAGACACTGAGCTTGGAGAAGCTCTGAAGGTCATTTGGTCCAACCTTCTGCTCAAACAATCGCTCAGGGTCTTGCTCAGTCAACCTTTGGTGGTCTCCAAGGTTGGAGACTCCATAACCTCTCTGTCTGCTCCAGTGTTTGTCCACAGTGGCAGTAAAAAAGCTTTTTCTCATGTTTTGATGGAATTTCATGTGTTTTAGTTTGAGTCTGTTGACTCTTGTACTAAATCAAACCCAAGTTTAAGAAAACCCAGTGTTCAGGTCGAAAATAAGAGAATTATATATAGTAATTAACTTTACCATCGATGATACTTCCACTCCTCATGTTCCTTATGAACTTGGTCTCACAACACATTGACTCCTTGTTGGGGAGGTGGAATCTGAATTTTTTTGAAGAGCAAAATTCAGATAAAACCTTTCCATTTCTTCCAACCAATCTGAGACATTAAAAATCCACTATAATACCCTTTGTGTACCTCAGCCTTGTGAAACTTTAGGGCTCTTTAACTTGTTTAGATTTGGTCTTCAAAACCTGGAAAAAACACTCTTTGGGCTTTGTGTGCTCACAGAGTTAAAAATAAATAACCTCTGCCATTAGCACTCCATTTGGAATCTTTCTTCCTTAAGAACAGCTCCATAAAGGTACATTAAACACTTCCAAAAAGGAACTGGTGTCACTGGTGGAGTGATTAAAAAAAAAGAGATGTTTATAATGAGCTTGATTTTTGCACGTGGCCTGTCAGAGCAGCTGGTTTGTATTCAGGAATCTGTGACGGGAAAAAAGAGCTTTATGGGAAGGGGAAGAGGAATTAACACTGGACACATTTGTGGAGGAGGGAAGGAGCACAGGGAAGAGCTCTGTCCATCCTGCCAGCCCTGAACACTGACGGCGGTGCTGAGCTCCCTTGCCCTGATCCTGGGTGTTCCTGAGCTCACCCAGCTGCTCTGCTCCACCTGGATCATCCCAATCCATCAGGCACCCAGCAGGGAAGGCCGGGTGTCTTTCCACACCCCTGGGATTTGTGCTGGGGAAGTTTCATGCACAGACAGAAGGCAGGTATGGACTGAGGGTGGGATTCACCTGACTCTGGGTGTCTCCAGTGGAATCACTCAGCCCAGCTGCCCTGGACAGGTCATGGAATGTGGGGAATGATGGTCAGGACAGGTTCATTCCCTTCTGGGCAGGTGTTAATCAAGGTCAGAAGACACGTGTCTGTTCTCTCCGCTGATGATAAAGATTTGGGATGACTGGCTCAGCTGGAGTCTCCCATGGTGTGCACAGGGCATGAAATGAAATCCCAGAAGGGATTCCTGTATTTAAAATTCACCTAATTTTGGCAGTTTGCAACTAATCTTTTCAATAAGAAAGCTCACCACCGTTTAGTGCTGGAAGAGCCATTCCCTTCTATCCTGATTGAAATATATCCTTCTTCTGAGGCTCCTTCAGCTCCAAAGGTTAGAAAAACATCATGGAACAGATGTAAAGAACCCTAGAGAGTTATTCCCACACACTCAGCCCACCTTGGCAAGTGGGAGATGCTCTGATTCCCAGAAGGAATCTGGCAGGTCCTTGTCAGAGCTGTACCTGGCTGCACAAAGCGAGGAATGTGAGAGAGTAAATTCCATCATCTGGGAAGCAAAAGGGCTCAGGATCCTTGGCAGTGCCCGGGAGGTGTGTGGGGAGAGGCAGCCAAAGCTCTGAGCTCTCAGTGTGCCAAGGCATGAAAACAAAGCTGGCACCAGGCAAAATGCCCTAGTCCTGTCTCTGGGAGGGCACAGCTGAGTGCCCAGTGCCTCTGAACAGCAGGGCAGGGTTTGGGCAGAGATCAGCATTTAATCTGTTCCTTTCTTATCTCTGGTAGTGCCTCAGAGAAAGTCCTGTTTGCTGCCATTCCCTCCTTCCTCCTCTTCAAACTGTCTGTACAAATCACAGTTGTTTCCCAGTGACACACCTAAAATTATTATCAGGTTATTCTGAGTTTTACATAAAAATGAAGGCCAGGCTATTGCAAAGGTCCTGGGGCCTGTTTGTTCAGCTGAATGATCTTGGTTTTCACTGCTTGTACTAATATTAGATTAAATGATCTTAGTTTCCAGGGCTGTGCAAGGGCTCTCACTGCAAGACCTGTCCTTAAACCCCTGAGTGGGAAGACATTGTCAGTTTTTGTGTGCAGAAGGAAAGGCATCTGTGGACCAGCAGGATGTTAATGATGAGTTTCTATTTGACACAGAACAACCAGGGAAGGAGAAGTTAATTAATGCCACCTCCATCCTGTTCCCACCTCCAGGTAGCCAAGCAACCCTGGCATCTCTTTACCTCTCTATATTTAGAGTGGGAGCACGGATGTTGGACATGAGAAATGATCCTCTGATGACAGTCCTCTGTGTTTACTTACCTGTCTCTTGGTCTGTATCCACCTACTCTTCCAGCCCCTGCATGTCCCACGGTGATTAATGGTTTTCCATGGCTCCATTTTTAGCTCTGCCATCAGCGCTGCGTGTTCTACTGGTTAAAGGGGAGCAGGGGCAAAGTCTGGCCAGGGGGCACAGACTGGCCACGTCTGCATTACCCACCACTTGGTTATGGCTCTCCTTTGGGTCATAGTTGGCATATGAATTTAAGTTTTTCTTGTTCTGCAAGTGTTTTGTTTGCTCAGTGTCTGATCCAGAGGGACGGCTTTGCTAAGTAGCCTAAAGGCACCTTCAGTTTAGCACAGAGCACAAGGTCATTCCTAGAAAATCCTATTTTTTTTTCCAGGATAGGTTTCTAGCAGGTGAAATCAAGGAGGCAAAGTCATCCTTTACAAGCTGAGCATCTGGAAAAGTTTCAAGCCCCTTTATGCCACATATAGACACAGGGGAAAGAAGGGGAAAGGGTCTTGCAGAAGGGGGTGGAGCCCTTTAATATTCCACTTTTACTCTTTTCCATCTTATTCACTGAAAATCCTTGCCAGGAAACAGGTGAGAAATCAGGAGACAGAGGAGAAACTGCTGGAATTTGCCTTTATGGGATTGCACATATCATGCTACTCTAATTAGCAGAGATAGGAATTAAAGTCATCCTTTGAGAAGGTCAAATGTGCACGGGGGGGATTTTCTGCCTTATCTGGCATATAATCTTATCCAGCTTGATTGGAGCAGGAGATCAGGCATCAGGAAGCATAATGAGATTGGATAGTCTAGACTAAACACACCCCAGTCCGTGGGCAGATGACGGGAGGGGAGGAGGGATCGGGGCGAGGAGTGTTTGATGTTTGGGGCTGTGGTTCCAACTGTCCCCCGGGACAATTCAGAGCCTGAATCCCATTCCCCACCTCCCAGTCTGGATCCATGGAGGGAAAGGTTGTTCCCACTGAATGCCTTGTCTTCTGCCAGCGTTTTGTGTCACCTCTTTTCACTTCTGCGTCCTGCTGAAGTCGCTCTCCCGGTGTCTGTGGCACCAGGATGAGTTAAAACAGGGTCTCATTGTGTGGTTGTGTTCCTCTCCCCACCTCTGCCCAGTATTCCAGACCCCACACCCTGGTGGAACACTTCTTCTGTAATTCCAGTGATGTCACAGCCAGGGGGTAGTTAAACCCCAGAGGAGCCTTTCCCCAGGGATTACATAAGAAAGGAGGTGGGAATTTCAAAGGGACTCACTGACTGCCAGGTTCTCCCCAAAACCTCTTACACATGATCCCACCTACAAACCTGGAATATTCTACTGTCTAGTCCCTAAATGTGTGGATTTTCCATCCTTTTTATGCTATCAGTGACCTTTCTCTCCTTTCCAGCTCCTTTTTTTTTCATGTCAGAATTAGTGTGTGACTTCGATAACTCATCCTGTTCCTTGAAGTTGAGCCACAACATTTCTCTTTGCCGCTCTTACTTTGCCAGGCTGGACAAGCCAAAGCCCCAGGAGTTTTCTTTGGGAAGAGGAGCTCTGCGATCCCTCAGTTACAGCAGGAGCTATTTTTCTTCCTGGGACAAGCCATTTGTGAAAGGGCTCATTCCCAGTGGATGAGGAGCTTAGAAGAGTTGGCCAAGGTGATACCATGAACCCCTGGTGAGGTCAGTGATGGAACACGAGCCCTGATTGGCTTATTGGAGTGTTTTTTGGGGGGTGGTGCTTGGGTTTTTCGGTTTGGTTTGGATTTTTGTTTGCTTGTCTTTCCCTTCAGTGTCTTACACAGTCTTGTGGCTCATCAACACTGTGCTTGGAGCCAGCCAGAATTCCCTGAGAATGCCTGTCCAGCCAAAACACGATTCCTCTGCCCGTGTTCCAAACCAAGGTCTGTCCATGGGATCTGTGCTGAAAATCCCAGCGGACACTTAATAAAACCTTCTACACAGTCTGTCTCCTCTGCACCTGGAGGTGGGACCCCTCACACCAGTTCCCAACCCACCACAACCACAGAACCTCCATTTGCAACCAAACCAGAGCAGAATTCCTGATATTTGCCTCTGATTTCCAGCCTTGGATGTTAGAAACTAAACTGGACCTGTTTCTGTGTAAGAATCTCCTCTCCCTCTCTGTCTTTGCTTTTTTCCTGGTGCTTAATGAATATTTTTTGCCCTATTTTGTCCTTGTTGAAATTAGTGTTTTATGGGAAAACAGGTTGTTTTGTGTTCTCAGCCACAAATGAAGATCTAAGGAGCTTTTGGAGGTCACAGGCTGGTTTATAAGAGGGAAAAATGAGGCGCTTTTTTTCCTTCCTTGTTTTTTTCTCCCTTCCTGCTCATCCAACAGAAGAAATCTGTGGATGATGGGGTGCTACAGCAGGAGGAAGTTCCCCTGGCAGCAGCTGGTCTCATTGCAAGGATGTCAGAGGAACTCAGGAGGGATCAACGCACGTGGTGATGGATTTATGGATCAGCATCTGCCCAGTGCAGAGAGACAAGGAGCTGCAGCCCCTCCGTGGAACTGAGGGCATCCCAAGGACACCTCTGTGGGAGTTTGGTGGGAGAAACTGTGAAGGACATTTTTCCCTGGCTTGTTTGGAACCATCACTTTCCTTTCAAGGTTTCAAGGTTTGTGTCCCTTGGGAGTTTTAGTGCTCCTGCATTTTATCTGGAAGTGATCGGGATCCAGGTTTTCCACAGTGACACTTGAGGATACTGGAGAGATGTGAAGAACCTGCAACTCTGGGACTGATTTGTGAGGTTTTCCAATGGGAAGAAATAGAAATAAACTAATAACTAAATAAAATATGACACCCCCATGCCCCAGTTGTTTCTCTGACTGCTCGACAGACAGAGAAAGACTGAAGAGGTGACTTTTTCTGCTGATATTGGGGTAAAATCTCCTACTCTGGAGGAAAACTTCCATGTCTGTAATTCCCCACCTCCACTGAGCTCACAGAAGGTCAGCACCTTTATAATAATAAGAAAAAGGAAAATAAAGGTCTTTTTTCCCCCTTTGGTGGTGAAGATCCCTTCCTTTGGGTGATCCCCTCAGCCCATGAATAAACACAAGAAGAAAGGAAGAAGAAGAAGTTTTATCTGGACCTCCCAAGGACCTTCAGTGAAGGATGAAACATCAGCCCAGGCTTTATCGGGACCTCCCAAGGGCCTTGGCCATACCTTTATCTGCTGATACCTGATACCACTGATCCTCCCCACACTGACTTTCCCTGGTGGATTATCCCTCTAAAATGCCTTTCCACTCCTCCTCCTCTTCCTTGTTGTGTCTAATCCACTTGGGGCGGGTGAAAAACATTGACCCTCAGGGAGCCGAACCCCACGACACGAATTCCAGCTCTGCTGGAATTGCTCCAGAGGCTCCCAACCAACAGCCTGAGGAATTTCAGGGTGTTCTCAGCACAGCCCTGTCGTGGTGGGTTGAGTTTCAGGAGGTGTCCTTCTCCATCAGGAGATGTCCTTCTCCATCAGGAAACCATCTCAGGCCACTTCGGAACTTCCCCAAACCACCTGGATACTCTGGGAAGTGTCTGTGGTGCTTTCGTGGCTCTTACAAGGGAAAGGTTTTGTTGTTTCAAGGGAAATGTGGAATTCAGAATTTTAATATTGTTTTATTGCACAAATAGAGGTAGAGATAAAGAGATGAATTTGAAGAGAGAGAAATTATTATTATTACTAAAGTAATTATTATAATAATGTAATTTAATAACAATGATTTTACTAATTTTATTGATTCTACTACTCCTAGTAATAAAAAAAATAGCAATAATGATAATAATAATGATAATAACAACAACAATAACAATAATAGCATTAGTAATAAAACTAGTAGTACAGTAATATTAATAGTAATAGCAATAATAGTAGTAGTAATAATAGTAAAATTAGTAATGATGATGATGATGATGATAATGATTATAATAATAATAATAGCAATAACAATAACAACAACATTAATAATATTGGTTTCTGGCACTTCATCCAGATTGTGTTGGTTTAACTTTTATCCAGCAAAATATTTTCCTCTCAATTTTTATGAAATTCAGAAGCAAGTGAGAGACTTGCCATTTCTTGGAGCCATTCCGAATGTAGGGACACCATTCCAACCCTCTCCTTTGGCTGGGAATGCTGCAGGATTTGGGAAGGCCAGTTCTGAAATGTGTCAGGTGACAAATTCAAGCCGATCTTTCCTCAAATCCATTTATTTCCATGGATGAGGAAACCCAACATCTGTTTGCTTTGCCAGATGTGAATTCCCACTCTGAAAACACCCCACTCCCCAACCACCAGCACGTGGGTTTTGCTAATTAATAATTTAAATTCAAATACTTATTGCAGCTATAATAAAAATTTTGGTTTAATTCTGAGCAAGGAGAAATAGGCCTTTTTTTACCTGTTTTAGTTTAAAATAATAATAAAAAATCAAGGCTGTTTTTTAAGGTATTAGTACTTTTTATTAAACTATTGTTAGTGCTATTCTTCTTGCCGCTGCTATTAATTGATTATTTATTTCTTTCTTTTCCATGCAAATTACTCTGAAATAAGGACTTCAGTTGTGTTTTTAGCAGTGGGATTAATTGGGAGCAGCACCTGATGGAAAATATCCTCAGAACTCCAGCAAAACTCCTATGTCTGAATTTCTGGAAGTGCAGAACTGCCCCAAATATTATTATATGGATAATATATATGGATAATATTTATATATTTTATATATATATATATATAAAATATAATATAATATATGTAGTGTGCAGGCAGGGGTAAGAAATAGATCCTTTGGGATGTGCCTGCCCTCAGCTCTCATCACACAGCCTTAAATCAGGAATCATTTGGCAGAATCCAAGGATATGTGGCAGCAGGCAATTCCTTCTGCTCCAGGAATAGGAAAGAGCTAAAAATCCCTGGATTCTGGGGCGGTGGGGGGCGGGGGGGGGGGGATGTTCCCAACGCCTCAGACCTGAGAACAACAGGGAAAGTTCAGTACACAAAGGGTTATTTATAATCTCTTTAAGACATTTCCCTTGCACAGTAGAGTGTCCAAACCAGTTGGAACTTCGCTTAATTCCCAATTTAATTCAGTTTTAAGTTAAAATCCAAAGTTTAATCCATGCCTAGTGTGAAGGAGATGTCACAGTAACCAGGGCAGGCTGTGAGTCCATTGGCAAGGAGGAATATGTGATTTTAGAATCTTAGAATCCCAAAAGGGTTTGGATTGGATAGGACCTTAAAAATCATCCTGTTCCATGGGCAGGGACACCTTCCACCAGCCCAGGTTGCTCCAAGCCCCATCCAACCTGGCCTTGGACACTTCCAGGGATGGGGAAACCACAATCTCTCTGGCAAATCTGCCTTGTGGGGGAAAAAAACTCTCCAGAACTTAATCTGAAATGCCAGAATATCCATGGAATGCCTTGAAACCCAATTCCAGAGGCACAGGAACCCTGGGAGGTGACCACTGCTGGGGTGACACAGGGAATGTGACAACTGCAGGAATGTTGACCTTCCTCAGGAGCGAAATGTGGGAAGGAAGTCTGAACAAATCCCATGTTTTGTATGATCAGTCCCACCTGGAAAACCTTCTTGCCTGTAAGTTTTGGAGAGTTCGATTTTGTTTGTAGGGGGAGATGAACCTCAGGGTGCTTCAGGACCCTCCAAACATCAGGAACTGAATATTAACCTGGATATTATATTGTATTATATTATCCTATTAGAATTTATTATCTAATTATTTTATAATTTGCTGACTGCATCAGCAGCCTGAAGGTCCAGAGGAGAAAACCAGAGACAGGGAATAACGATCCACTTTCTTCAGAGAAAACAATGTTTTAAAAGTCACCTTGGCATTAAGGGCAGAGAAGAAAGGGAAAAAAACACTGACCTTTCCAGAGTTGCCTTTTCCAGTTGCCTCTATTTATTTTTCACTATTAGTTCACATGAAAAGTGGTGTTTTTTCACTCAGACTTACCTTTTTTTTTGTCTCTCAGCAGTTGTATTTCCCCTGTGAAAAGTCATGTCTTGCTGTGGGAGTGACTCAAGGCAGGACAGAAAAGGAGAACCCAGCGGGAAAACGAGAAATCCCTGGAACAGTTGCAGGTTACAGCCTATTCTGCCTGTCAGTTCAAGGTGCTGAAGAGCTCTCAGCCCACATTCCAGCTCCCGAAATTCCTCCCACCCCTTCTGGGCCACCTGCAGAATCTGCTGGAGAGTCTCTCTTTATTACCAGGAGAATTCAGATTAAGCCAAGCTGGGATATTTAGCCTGGGAGCTCAAATTCCCTGTGGAAGAGGGAATACCCAGAGCTCCAGCTGCTCTTTGTCAAGGCTCTCCTTGCCTTTCCAGCCCTTTACTGCTGTAAAGGGGGGGAGAAATGGGTTTATTTTGCCTTTCTCTTCCCCAGCAGCCAAAACTCGAGCCTGTCCTGTCTGGGAGAGCAAGGACTCCGAGCACAGGTTCCTCTTGCCTCAATCTGACCCTTTAACATGGAGAGAATTCCCCCTTTCTGGCTGATCCCAACTTCCCAGGCCTCTCCCTCCTGCACATCTGCATGGAGGGAAATGACAAAATGTTCCAATTTTTCTAAAATGTCAACTTAAAAAAACACAGAGAAAGCCCAAATAGAAAACAGATGCCCCGGGGCAGCCCGGGAGATAGAAATGTAATGCTTGGAGCTGTCTCCACATCCCTCATTCCCACTTTTCTGGGCCTGCTTTCACTGGAGCACACCTGAGTCCTGCTGGCAAGACTTCCTTGGAGGGTGGGTGAGTCCCCAGTAGAAAACAAGCCATGAAAAAGCCTCTTGTGTCCGAGGAAAAAAAGGGAAATACGGAAAGAGACGCTCCCTGGGGTTGAATCAGATCCTGACAACTTTATTCCACTTTATTCCATGTTCACCCATGGAAGGACTGACCTTTAGGAATGGATCTTTAGGAATATGAGCATCTGGAAAGCATCTCGTGCAGTTTCTGGTGGCACTGCTGTTCCATTTTCCCACTCCAAAACAGGAAGAACCATTTAGGCATGGACAATTCCAAGTGTCCCACTGACAGGGACTCACCCCTTCTCCTCGCTGTTTATTAAAGTCTGTCCTTGTCCATCCTGCTTTATTCCCTTTCCATTCCTTTCCTTTCCCATTACACATTTCCTCAGACATCAGAGGCAAAACTTGCTGGTGGAAAGAAACTTGAGTTCAGGTCAACTTGTATGATGTGCTCATTCCTAAGAATTCCTAATCTGGTGACATTTTCAATAATTGATGCCTCAGATAAAAAAAAAAAAAAAAAAAACAACAAACATGATATGGTGTTCAAGGCCAGGTTGGACGGGGCTTGGAGCAACCTGGGCTAGTGGAAGGTGTCCCTGCCCATGGCAAGGGGTGGAACAAGTTGATCTTTAAGGTCCCTTCCAACACAAACTGTTCTGGGATTCTATGAAATAAGACTTGCCATGTCCCCAGAATTTCTTGAATGATGGAGTTGATTTGTTTCAATTCTACTGATGAATCTAAAAGATTAATCATCATGGAATGACATTAAAAATAAAAAAAGCCCCCAACATCTAGAAAATGAAAAATGGGAAAAGAAATGAAACATCGGTAGCATTTGAGATACCTAAGCAGAGGTGGAGTGTCCAAACAGGACATACATGCCATAGAGGCATAGAATGCTTTGGGTTGGAAGGATCTTAAAGCCCATCCAGTCCCATTCCCTGCCTTGGGCAGGGACACCTCCCACCAGCCCAGGGTGCTCCATCCTGGCCTTGGACACTTCCAGGGATGGGGCAGCCACAGCTTCTCTGGGAAACCTGTGCCAGGGCTTGCCCACCCTCCCAGCCAGGAATTTCTTCTCAATATCCCACTTAACTCTGCCCTCTGTGAGTTTAAATCCATTCCCTTCTGTTTTATCACTCCATGCCCTTGTCCAAAGTCTCTCTCCAGCCCTTGGAGGCAATAATCCTCCCTAGAGACAGATCCCATATGCCCAGAAGTCCTTGTCTCCAAGTCTCTGCCCTTCCTGATCTCACATCCTGCATTAAACCACCAAAGCTCCAAGGCTTGCTCCCCAATAATCCTCTGTGTAATCCCAAGAGGAGCCAGAAAGCCTGTGAGGGATAATCCTGGAGCCTCTGGCAGGAGCTCTGCAGTTTGGCAATCAGAATGTGGTGCCCACCAGAAGCAACACGAGAAGAAACCTTCACTCATCTCCCACCAGGACCTTCGGAAACTCCTCATCCAAGAGGCATGTTGAGGTGAGGAGCCTGGCAGGGCTTGGGGAGGGACTGGAGAGTTTGCCTTGGCAGAGAAGTCCTCCTGAGCTCCAACAAACAGGACTCATCAGTGCTGGAAGGGCTGCAGAAGTGAATCAGGAGGAGATATAAATGCCCCATCCAAGTCAGTGTTTCCTCGTGCTCTGTGTGTGATCAATGAAGGAAAAGGGCATATTAAAATCCCACTTTTTCCCTCCTTCGAGCCCCAAACTTCCTAATGCATCTCTTATTACAATGCCTTGGATATTAAGTGCAATCTGAAAGCTGATAGATTTTTATTATTTCAATCCTTCTTCCCCCTTATTTTCGTGCTTCTCCTTTTCCTCTGCAGCTTCCAATCCCGGCCCAACTCCCCTTTCTCTGGCCTCTTGTTTCCCTGATAAAACACTGCCTGGGATTCCTGGAGATATTTTTCACTGCCTTCTAGGAACTGAAACTCCCATTTACTGCTCAGGGTCGTTCCCCATTCAGGTGCATGGCCTGCTGCCATGAATTTAAGGAAACCAGCTCCTGAACTCACGTGCCCTGTGTGATAACAGCCTGGAAAGGCTGGAATGCTGGAAGCCGGAGCCCGTGCTACGTGTCATCTCCCAGATAATCCATGGAAAACAAAAGGCAGGCCACTCCTGGGGGTCTGGCTCAGTCTGAGCTGTGAGTAAAGGGGCCTCATTAATTCTCTTAATTCAAATATCTGATTATTCATAACATGCACTGGCTTCCTCCAACATTTTTCATTATCCTGAATTTTCGGTCTGCTTGGGATTCCCACCAACTTGGGATTCCCAAAGTCAAGGCACTGGTGGTGTCCTACCTTGTGTCTCCTTGTTCCTCATCATCTCCATCCCATCTTGTGCATGAAGCTCACACATCTATGTCGAAAATTGTGAGTTCCATGTTCAAAGTCTGCATGTACAGAAGATGCCAAATTTCCCAAAAAATTGGTTCTTCAGCACCTTCCCTTTAAATAAGTAGATAAGACTAATCCATGGGAATGGATCTGCCAGAGGTGACTACACCTGGAACAGCCAGAAAGAGGAGACAAATCCAGGTTTTTCCTTGGAAATGCCAGCTAATTTCAGTTTGTTTCTGTATAGCAAGTAATGAAGCTGAAAACTTCTTATTGCTCTCCCTAAAAATGCAATATTTGGAGTGAAAGGAATAATTTGTGCATAAAATATAGGAATTACCAACAAAGACCAAATCTGTGAACTTCACTGCTCAGTATAACACTAAATATTTCTGAGAAGGAGATAAGAAATTCATCAATGAGCTTTTCCAGTGATTTAAGAAATGCTTCAAGGTAGGAAACACTAGAAGTGATTGCAAAGTTAAAAAAAAAAAGAAACAAACAGAAAAGCCCCCCAAAATCAAAAAGAAATAAAAATATGCAAATCCTAAACCATCTGTTTCAAATATCCACAGAGGTTGATGGACTCCAACAGACTTTGGTATTTGGGAAACTGGTCTTGAAACCACTGTGGGGAAATCTGTAAACAAAATTTGCTCCAAGGTCAGTGACTGGCAAACCAGGCAATGGTCCTGTTTGGAATCACAGATCCAAGGAGCGGGTGAGGTTGGAAAAGCCCTGGATGTCTTTTTCTAGATTTGTAGCAGACACTTAAATTTTACTTCTCTGTCTTGAATTAACATAAGTTTTGGTGTCTGAAAGCTCACATTTCTCCATGCCAGTGGTAAATAAAAGTAACAGAGTCGTGGCAGGAACCATCACGATGATCCCAGATTCTCTGAGGCTGGAAAAGCCCTCCCCGCCCAGGGAGCCCACCCTGTGCCCGATGCCCACCTTGTCCCCCAACCCAGAGCACTCAGTGCCACGGCCAGTCCTGCCTTGGGCACCTCCAGGGCTGGGCACTCCAAACCTCCCTGGGCAGC
>JAWWEU010024675.1:0-29740 GCA_035583155.1 Acropternis orthonyx | reverse complement strand
TGGAGCAGCCTGGGCTGGTGGGAGGTGTCCCTGCCCATGGCAGGGGGTGGCACTGGGTGGGCTTTGAGGTGCCTTCCAACCCAAACCGTCCTGGCATTCTGTGACATATCGCAAAACGTTCTGGCTAAATAAAGTGACTCCGGTAACATTTGGGATCAAACCTGCCAGAAAAAAAACTAACTGGTTTCACAAGCAGCGCCAGAGCTGTGGGATCGTGCCCGGATGATGCAACAGATCCCTGACACGGAGGTGGGAGCATCCAAAATTCCTCCCAAAGCTGGGAAGCCTCGGCTCCCTCCCTTCCAGCTCCGGAGGAGCCACGAGCAGCCCCGTCTAGCCAGGGCTGGGATGGCAAATGAAAAAGGAGCTGCAATTTGCACTTTAAATGAGTTAATGCTCCTCAAGTGCTCTCGTGTCAGAGCCGGCGGTGCCAGCGGCACAAAATGCTAATTCAGCTCCGCAATCAATGGGGCCTTTTGAGAAGTGCCGGGATAATTAGGGGGAAGCAGAAAGGAGGTTTTTAAAGAGGCAAACAGCTGAAATTCATTACCTCCCTTCAGCATCTGAGTTGGCAAAGCAGGAGGTTCCCGAGGGCTGTCCCTGGGCAAGTTCAGGTCCTCTTGCAACGGGGATGGGCACAGTGCCACCCTCCGCTGGATTTCGCTGGAATGAAGAAGATTTCCAGGACGCAGAGATCATCAGATGCAGGAATGAGCCTCGCTGGGCAGAGATTACATGCCCAGCACCGACCCATGTGAGCTCTGCAGGGACAGTGGAGTTTGGGCCAAGGGAAAAGCTGCAGCTCAACCATCTCCCGATTCCTCAGGTCTCCAAGAGGATATTTAGTTAACAATGTCTCGCTCACAGAGCAAAAAAGATCAGTTAAAGGTGTTTGGAAAGACTGCAGCAAACTTGGGAGAGAATTCCTCATCAGGTTTCCTCATCTAATAAACACGGCATCGAGGAGGCCCCTCCTCAGCATCACTCACAACTTCCAGAAGAGCAAAAACCACCAGGAAAACACTCGTGGGATGGGATGCCCACGGACATCAGCAAAGCTTTGGGGAAAACACCTAAAACTCAACCTCTTGGAGCTTTTTCAGCCTGCACAGACTCAACCCAGCCTGGTGGTGTTTGGGGTCTGCTGCCTGAGGAGATTCCTGCCGATCCAGAGGGACTGCAGGAAGCCCCAGCAGGGCAGATATTGCTGTGGATGCTGAAATGGGCTCCAAGAGGGGGTTTTGGTCAGCTGCCTTTCCCTGGGGCTCAGTGGTTATCAAACTCAGAGATGTTTGCACTGGATGGAGAGTGACAGATCCCAGCCAGAGCTCAGCAAAGGCTTTAATTCTGGAAAGAATTCCTTTGGACTTGGCCCATCTTCCCGTGTGTGTCCCTGCCGAGGGGGCTGCAGGGAACAGGCTCTCAGCACCCACGGACATTTGGACATTGAGCCGTAACAGCTCATTTGGGGTTTAGCCCTTGGTCAAGCACAGCTGTAAACCCGACCTGTGCTGGTCCTAATCCAGCAAAGCACTTCAACCAAGCTTTTCCTGCGGATTTCAGCCAGGCTTAGAGCAGGCAGGGCTGGAAATGTAGGTGAGGATGGAGCACCAGGAGGGAAGGAGGAGATGTTGCCTGATGGAGTCAGCAACCAGCGATGGGGCAGGCGGGGAATTCCCAGGACATCACCATGGTGTTATTTACACCCATTTCAGCACCAAGCCAGGCCTAAGGAAGCGTATAATGCTGGTAATTGGTGGCACACAGATGATTAACCTGAATTTCTCAAGTTCTGCAGTTCAGTTTTCATCATCTCAATTCTCTCCTCCTAAAAAAGACCACTGTGGGTTGATTTCCAAGAGGGAGAGAACCCAGGGCTTTCAGCTTTAATCGGGCAATTCCGTGGCAACGAGATGTTGGCACCTTGAAGAACAACCCACGTGTGGTGTTTCTCCCATTCAATAAAGGAGCAAAGATAAAACACGGGTTCAAATAAAAGCTAAAGGCATCACAGGACACACACAGCTGCAGGCAGCCTTCCAGCCCGAGCTGGAAAGCAATAAACTCAACTCAAGGCAACAATTCCCACCTTGGGCTGAACTCTTCTGGAGGAGTTCTGTCCTGTATATGCCAATCTCCTTCTCCTGGATATAAAATGAAACATAAGACAGGTATAAATTCATTTGCAAGCTCAGGCAGGCTGGGAAAAATGAGAAAAGACAGCAGCAGGAAGCAGCCTGGGCAATCCTTCAGAGAGGCTTCGCGCTGCTCCTCCGGGACAACCCGTCTCACGGATTTAGTTCCAATGTACTCCATGCTCAAGTGACTAGACGTGCATAATAAATCCAGGGAAATATCCCAACCCACTTCCCGAGGTTAATTCTGGGAGTTTTTAACCCTTGGTGTGACTGAGGGGGTCAGAGTGGCAGAGACGGCGCCCGAGCCCTCCTTTCATGAGCTGATGTCTGACCTCCAGCCCCAAGGGCTGTGTCTGAGCTGCCCCAAGAGCCCTCCCTGGCCTTAATTCTTCCAGAAAGGAGGATATTCGGAGGTGCAGACACTGGCACACTTCAGGCTCTTCCTGACTTTTCCTTGTGTGTCTCCTCCGGGGATTTTCTGGAAGCTCCAGCCGCCAGCACACCCAGCCTGGTTAAGCCACCACGCTGCAGTGCTCCTCGCCTGATGGAAACCCTCCAGACCTGGTGGGACCAAAACTCATTCAGCACAGCTAATTGCAGCCCTAATGAACATGAATCTTGGCCCCCTGTGGTTTTGACACGATTGCTTTCTCTACCTGTTCCCATCAAGAGATTCTGGACGGGATATTCCTGACTGGCTCTGTGTTGCACCCAGGAGACTTCTCTGGAGGTGGGTGTGGTGCAACAAGACATCTCCCCTCTCTCCCATTGGCCCATGGCAGTCAACCATGGAAGCCAACCTGTCCCCCAGAAGATTCCTTGCCCTTTTCCATGCACTGAACCAGGTGAGAACAGCAACATCCTCCTTGGCTGGTTTTCACATCAGGATCAGAGGTTTCCGTGGTTCTCCATGTAAATACCAGTTTGGGGACATCAACATCTCCTGTGCATCTCTGGCTTCAACCCACAGCCCGGCTGTGGCCCGTTCAGAGAATCCCAGAATGGTTTGGAAGGGACCTTAAAGCTCACCCAGTGCCACCCCCTGCCATGGGCAGGGACACCTCCCACTAGCCCAGGTTGCTCCAAGCCATGTCCAGCTCTGACCAGTCCAGTTCTCCTACAGCTTCCCACCACACACGGGACACCATGAGTTGATGCTCTTGCCAAACCCATTTCTCACCACGAATCCCTCAGAAAGTTCCCAAACCACATGCCAAACCCAAACCACGCAATAAGAGCGTCACCACCACCAAGGAAACCAGAATTCTTAAAAACCTCACGGAGCCCTCAGGGGGGAGGAAAATGGGGAAAGGAAGAGATGGCAAAGGCAGAGGAAGGGAAAACTCCAGGCCATGGTGTAGATGGTGGGGATGGGGGTGCAGAGCAAGGCTGCAAATTCAGGGGATGCTCCGGCTCCGAGGCATGTGGAGAAATAGATTTAATTGTAAATTAAAAATAATGCAAGACAGAAAGAAAGCATTTGCTGGTGGACCAGTGCTCGTTAATTGCGGCACAGCTAAACTGGGAATTATCCTTTGCTTCCCAACAAACCCTTGGAAAATATCGAAGCAGAGAATCAAGACAGCCAGCCTCAAGTGTCCATCGCGGGGAGTGCCAGTGACGCCGTGCCCCCACACGCGGTGGCTTTGTGCCCATGGTGGCTTTGTGCCCACGGAGGCTCGAGGCCACGTGGGGGAGGTGACACCCGCCCCGGCTCGTGGGGAGCCCAAGAGCAGCTCTCCCTGCCTGTCATCCTTTCTTTTTCCTCCCTGGGTGATGAATAATGGGAATAAAACCGGGAAAGCAAGCAGTGTGACAGTCAATTAGTGCCTTGTGATTAACCACCCAAGAGCAGCCCCTGCTCAAAACACCACTTGATGCTCCTTTTAAGCGAAACGATTCCTCCGGAGCCAGGACAGACATGGAAACAGGAAAACAAAGCATCTGCTGATTTATTTTCTTGTTTTCTTACGCAGTCACAGCTTCCTAAATGTTAGTGACTCCCCCAGGCAGGATTTGCATCCAAGCCCTGAGCCTGCATGTGCTGCTCTCGCTGGTGGAGCTGTTGGGATGCTGGGGAAGGAGCCATCCCAAACTGCTGCCCAAAGGCCAGGGAGAGGGGATGACACTTTGGGATGAACCTGAGGGTTCTCAGTGTAGCAGGATTTAATCCTGGTGGTGATCCTGGTTTGTCATCTTGTGATTTTTATTGTGTGTTCGGACAAATTTGCCCAGAGAAGCTGTGGCTGCCCCATCCCTGGAAGTGCTGGACAGGGCTTGGAGCAACCTGGGCTAGTGGAAGGTGTCCCTGCCCATGGAATGAGATGATCTTTAAGGTCCCTTCTAACTCCAGCCACTCCAGAAGTCTATGCTTTGTTGTTTTTTTTCCTGGAAAGCTGCATCTCCAAAGAAGTTTGGGAGCTACCTGCAGGTTTACAACACCATGAGATGAGCAGGGCATTATTCCTCTTTAGCAGCCCTTGTGTGGGTCACACACAGCCCAGGAGACTCCAGCTGTGTGTCACTTCCCACAGAACACTCTCAGTGAAGGTACCATTTGGAAACAGTTCCTGATTAGCTACTAAACGATAATTAGAAGCCACGACTACGCATTCTTTAAGAGCTTATTGTAAATCATCCTGCAATAAAACACCTCAAAAATAAACTCTCAGCCACTGATGCTTTAATAAGCTGCAGTAAAAACACATATCAGAGCTTGTAATGCTGCTGAGCTTAACTCTGAGCGGCTTTAAGGAGCTAATTTAAGTCTGAGTGGCAGCTCAGACACTTAGGCCAGGCTGCACCCCACGTGGTTGTGGAGGCTCAACCCAACAGGATCCCAGGCTGGGCAGGAGCAGGAAAACCCCCCCAGATGGTAAAAAGTGGGCAGAAAGGGAAACCTGAGGCATGCCTGGAGCCGGAACTCTGCCGTGACCCTGCGTTTTAGGAGTGTTTAGCACAAGCTCCTCGGCAAACAAACAATTTGTAGGAGCAGAGGAGCTGCTGGAACACCGGTGGGACAGAGAGCAGGGAAATCCCCGCAGAGCGGAGCAGTTGGCTCCAAGTGCTGTTTGCTGGGACACAGAGAGGGCTCAGCCAAGCAAAGGGAGCTGCAGGGCAGGTGGCTCATCAGAGCCCCTTTCAAGCTGCAGAACTACTTTCTGTCCATCGTTTCTCCGAGGAGGGAATTCTGCCTTGGACCGTGGCCGAGCCGAGAGTGCATTTGGACGGTGCCTTTCGTTCCTCACATGAAAGGGACTGAAGAAACTCAACCCTGATGGAGATCACAGCCCCTCTTGTGGAGAGCCCAACCGCTCCTGCTGCTGTTTGCTTTTCCTTGCAGGAAGGGTTTCTATGCAGGGAAATCGGGGAAGGAAAAGGCATTAAAAAGACGCAAAGAGCTTTCACAGCTGAGCAGAGCAGCTCTTGGTCCAGCATCTGCTGCTCAGAAATAAATAAACCAGTCCTTGGAGTGCCTGGAGACCCTGACACCAGGAGAGGCTGCCCAGAGTGGCCCACTGGGGTGAGAGGCACAGCAGGGTCACAGCAAAGCCAGGTGTTAATTGGCAATCAGTCCCCCAGTGACCGCTCAGAGCCCACCACAGGACCTGCACAGCACTGAAGCATCATATGGTCCCTCTGGGGCTGAAAAAAATGCTCTGCCAAGTGTTACAGCATAAAATTTCATCGGGGAACTGAAAGTCAAGGGTTATTCCCTCAGAAATAGGTCTCCTTGTGGTGATTGTTCCAGCAAACAGGGCACGAGCACAGAGCTGGGCCAGGGCTTGCCACAGTGCCCAGCACCACAGAGCTCGGGGTGCAGCAGCAGCAGCGCTGCCTCCCCCAATTAGTGCTCTGGTAATTGGCTAGGAAAGCAGCCAGGCTGAGCTGGTATTTGGACGGCCCGAAATGGGAGGATGCAGTAAAAGACATTTCCTGCCAGAGCTTCTCTGCAGTCAGGAATTGTGCCAAGGCTCCACGGGCAGGAGGCTCCCGGCTTTCAGCACGTGCTGGGAGTGTCCCCATGGCTCTTGCCTGGGTGACCAGAGGGGCTGAGGGGGGGCTGCAGTGGACAGTCCCCATTGTCCCAGCAAAAAAAAAAAAGCTGCTTTTACGCCTTATATCCAACTTTATATTGGATTAGATATAAGGAAGCAGATTTTTAAATGAGGGTGGCACAGGTTGCCCAGAGAAGCTGTGGCTGCCCCATCACTGGGAGTGTCCAAGGCCAGGTTGGACAGGGTTTGGAGCAACCTGGGATGGTGGGAGGTGTCCCTGTACAGTGAAGGGATGCTGGGCTAGATGACCTTTAAACGACCTTTCCAACCCAAAGCATTCTACGATTCCCTGATGCCTGAGGGCATCAAGAGACACTGATAATAAATCAAAGCAAAACCTCCACTCAGAAATCCTGTCTGCACTTAATTTATATAATCCAGTTGAGGTTCAGTGATGACCCAAGTGAAGAGCAAAGGTCTGCACAGTGGGACCTCCTGCTCCCCTGTTTCCAGCCCAGCTGGGCAGGCTCCTGGATGCATGACTTTGGCAAACATTCCCGTTTGGGATTTGCATCCAAGCACACAACCTGACCCTGCTGCTGGGGCCCAACGAGTGGCATCAGCATGGCAAAAAGATTTACAACTTTGTGGAGCACAAGAGAGCAGGAGGCTGGAAAGCCATCCCTGGGGAAGGCTGGGAGAGGAGCATCCTTCTCCCCTCCGCTCCCGGCACAGCCCATGGATCCTGTGGAGCAGCACACGTGGAACTGCCCCCAAATCCCCATTCAGCCCCGCTGCTGTGGCAGCCCCAACCCAGAGCTCCAGCAGAGTGTCAGAACAGGAATGAAATTAGGATTTCATGGAATTGCAGTTCCAGCAGAACAGTGACAGCAAGGGCATGTGCATCTATGGATCCTCTTCCCATCCCTGGGCCTCACTAGAGCAGCCAGAGATAAATTCACTGGAGGCTCCAGCAGCTGAGCAGTATCAATATATCCCACTTTTTGAACTTGGTTTGTTCAGGGATGAAACCTAAATACTGCCTATGCTTCTTGAAAAGGAGAGAGGAAGGACAAACTGCTCCAGCTCTGGATCTCTGTGGTCCTGGCCCTGGAGATCACCTGGCCCTGTTATCCTCCCCAGGACTTTGCTGGTGGAACCACCGACCCAGAAACCCTGGAGAGGGGCTGTCAAGAAGGTGTGGCTGCACCACAGAGGGTGAATTTTGGCTCAGAGCTTCTTCCCATGGAGCTGCTGCCCTGCACGTGACCAGCTCATGCTCTCCATTGCCCTCATTAAAGCCTCAAGTTCAATTTGTCACATTTAACACGAGATTAAATCAGAGAAATGGGAGAATCCCAAAAGTGGGGCCGTGCACAGGCAAACCTGAGCTTTGCACCTTGTGCTTTGCAGGGCTGGAGCAGGAATCCCTGCTGAGAGCAGCACGCGGCCCAGAGCCCTCCAGAGCCCCCATCGATTCTTTTGAAATATTAATATTAATAATTAACCATGTTCCGCTGCATTATCTCCCCTCATCCCTTCGATGCAGCTGCCTCGTCTCGCGGATTTGAGAGTGACTGTGAGTGACACAGAATGGTAATACTTAGGGACAACATTGAAGTAAACAGATAAAAGCAGCCCACCCCTTCCTCTCTCCAGCTCATCATTAATTCTGTTTTCACATCCTCCATACACTCGGCTGGCAATGACAAAGTTGCATCTTTCGCAAAACACAGAAATACAAGTTCGCTTTGAATCGTGACTAAACAGCCCTTTGAAGGATTAAAAATGAGGGGGAAGGCAGAGTTTTTCCCCCCTCCCCACATCCCCAGATGGATCCCAGCACGTTAAATCTCAGTTGAAGGCCGTGGTGGAGGGAGAAGAACATTCTGATGGTGCAGAAAGGATGTGCCACAGGAGACACGGGCGCTGTGGGACGTGGGGGTGCTCAGGGATGAGGCATTTTGTTCTACTCTGATTTGGAGGAATAGCTGCTGTGCCTGAGTGAGATCAGCAACTCAAAGCCTCTTCTCCCTCTTTCCAGGCTCCAGAAAACACGGGCTACACCCTCAGACCTCCCTGGGCACCACATTACTGGTACAAAAAAATCCATCCCCGGAAGTGTCCAAGGCCAGCTTGGACAGGGTTTGGAGCAACCTGGTCTAGTGGAAGGAGTCCCTGCCCATGAGATGAGCTTTAAAGTCCCTTCCAACCCAAACCATTCTGGGACTCATTCAAAAACTAATCATCAAAAGCACATCCCCTGTGCCACAGGGGAGCAGATCCGGGTGAGCACAGGGAAAGCTGTGGGACACGCAGGGGCTGTGGCTCATGAAGCGCAGCCACCGAGTCCTCTCCTTGTCCTACTTCAGATGCTTTATCAGCACCATCATCAGGAGGGAATGACTTTGGCTCTCCCTCTCAGCAGCTCCCTTATCTGCCCCTGGCATTGCTTTAATCTCTTTGCTTGTTTGTTTGCTCTCTTTCTCCAGCTGGAGACACGAGTTGAACTGAGAAATACTTGAATTCCAGGCCTCCAGACTCCTCCTCCCAAGACATGGAAAATCTTTGAATTTAAGACCCAGCTGGTTGCAGAAAACCCAAAGAACCCCCTCAAAACCACCGGCCTGGGGATTGGACCTGAACGAAACCACAGAGAAACCCCCCAAGGCCCCACCTGGGGGGCAGCAATCCCGTGGGCTGCTCTCAGGGCACCCTCGTTACCTCCTTAATTAAAGCGGGATTGCCCCATCCCGGTGGGAAGAAAGGAAGAGGGGCCTGGTCCCCTTTCAAGGAATCCCAAGAATATTTGCGAGGAGCTCCGTTTTCCCTGGGCTTGCAAGAAACTCGTGCCTACTGAGCAATTCTCCTAAAAATACCGGGAGTGTTTTGACACTGAGTGGTGCCAGAAATACCCCCGTCCGCGGCGCCGAGGGAAGCATATGCTGCACTCCATTCCAAGGGCTCCTCCAAAAGCCGGGCTGGGAGCTTGGGGGTGGGAGAACAGCCTTTAAAATAGCATTTTGCAAACTTCTGGGGAGGTTATTGCCAATGGAACGCGTAATTCTGGAAACGTCTTAGCAATTAAAAGCGATGAAGTGCAAGAGGGGGATCTCCCCCGTTGCCTCATTGATAAAAGCAGATGAACGCGGAGCCTTCCCCTGCCTGCACCCAGCATGGAGGTGAATTCCCAACAGGCACAACCCTGGGGAGAAAGGGAAGGTCCTTGGCCACTCCCATGATTTTTTTTCACAACAGTTCCCCCAGAGCACACCATCATTTTGAACTCCAGAGTTGAGCAGGGAATTGCGTCTCAAAACCTGCTTTGCTCAACTTCGCAGAGGTCGGAAAAGACCTCCAAGATCACCAAGTCCAACTGTTCCCCCACCACTAAACCACGGCCTCAAGTGCCACATCTAGAGATTTTAAACCCCTCCACCACTGCCAGTGCTTTACTACCCTTTCCATGATGGAGCTTTTCCTAATATCCCACTTGAACTTGCTTCAAAAGGGTCACACAGGAACAAGATTGTACTGGGAGATTAGAGAAGAGCCATCTCCTGATGGGACAACAGCCCATCCCGCTCCTCCCAGCACGCGGCTGTGCCGGAGGGACCAAAGCAAGGACCGATTTCAGACCTGCTCCAGCCCTGCCCTGGATTTCTAACTGCATTAACACTTTGGGTGGAAGCAGCAGCTCCCATTCCCCCCTCCCAGTCCCGTGGCTATTTTCTCCCTTCTCTTTCCCAGAGCGTTTCCTTTTTCTGGGTTAAGATTCAATGCCACGGAACGAAAAAAGCGGCAACCAGGTCTAATTTATTGAACCAAGCGATTTCCACGGCTCTCACCGTGCTCTCTGCTTTGGAGGAACAATGAATAAGCTGCAAGAACAATACTCAACTCTTAATTAAATGGTGCTGCAAAAAATATGCATCGGGCTTGGAGTGTGGCCATGCTGCTGGAGATTTATTGAATTTGACAGTTTAATACGCTCGGAATATCTGGGCTCCTTCGTAAGGAGCGCTCAGAAAACAGTTTAAATATGCTTTCAATTTAATTAGACCCCGTGGCTCCTTCCCTCGGTGTCAGGAGACCCGCGTGCCACGAGCTGAGCCCGGGGCAGAGGGAGGGAGGGAGCACGGTGGGGCCACAGGAGGTTCCAGGGTGCAGAGGGTGTGGTGCATCCCTGGAGCACAGGGATGTTGGTGCGCACGGAGGCCACCTCAACATCTGCAGTCACAGAGTCACCGAGATCATCCAGCCCAAATACCACTGTGCCCACTGAATCACATCATGATTGGCCAAGGCCACCAAGGCTGCTCCTCCAGCAGGGTTCTGGTGTCCCAGCGAGATGTTTTGGAGCCAGAAACGGCTTCCGCAGCCACAGCAGTGCCAAAGCTCTGAACTGAGCTGCTGGACCCCCCCACCACTGGCATTGCCAGCTCAGAAATGCCAGGAGATGAAGAGGGGCAGAGAAACCTCCTGCACTTGGCTCACTGGGAAGACTTGCTTTTCATCCTTCCTTCCCTCAGCAGCTGTACCTCCGCTGGAACACGGAATCTCGTGTCCACACCCACCAATCATGAGATGTGGTCTTGATTCCACAGAAGGTGCCACCACCTGGCTGCACACTGAGCCAAGGCTTTGAAATTCAACAGATGCCCAAGAGAAAAGGCCCCAGCAGAAACCACAGAGCTGTTTGGGTTGGAAGGGACCTTCAAGACCATCCAGTGCCCTGGGCAGGGACACCTTCCACTACTCCAGGTTGCTCCAAGCCCTGGCCTTGGACACTTCCAGGGCTGGGGCAGCCACACCTTCTCTGGGCATCCTGTGCCAGGGCCTGCCCACCCTTATTAAAAATAAGGACTTGAAAACAATTTCTCCTTTCCCCAGCTCCGTGGAGACGTCTTTGGAAGTTGACAGCAGAGTGACAAAGTTGCCAGCACTGAAGTCACCAATAGATTAATTATCCCCCTGCTTTTGGACGAGGGACATCTAATTGAATCAAACACACTTCAGGAGGCACTAATTGCTGTGGAAGTGACTCTCATTTACCTAAAGGGCAGCTACACCCAGGGAAGCACAAGTGGCTTTGCTTTCATCCCACCACCATCACATTCCATTATCCCTGACAGCTCCTAATGACACGGAGAAACAGCTCCACAATTACAGACCTGGAGCTGAGGACAGGCCACAACATTCCCCTTTGGTTTTGGGAGCTGTTGGCAGGGGTGGAAGTGAGACACAGTTTGATGGGAGTCGTGTCTCCCATCCCAAACTGACCCTGAGCTTTGGGATGCAGATTCCAAGGCTGGGATACCCCCACTCAGCCCATCTCAGCTGCACACAACTACCACCTTGTTTAGGGATTGGCAGGATCAGGGGGGAAAAAAAGGCCTGTAAAATCACACATTTTGAGATCCGTGAGGAATTTGGATTTGCAGAGCTTTAGGAACGTATCAAGAGCGATGTGCGAGTTAATGTGAGCCGACATAATGAACCCAATCCCGGGATTACCTTCCACCAGTGGGAAATTCTGGCCTGTGGCTTTCCCTTGTCTGTGCACTCCGGCTCATTTTACAGCTCTGTTAGGAGCAGTGGCAACAAGGATAAGCAGGCACTTGATGTCTCCCCAGTAACTCCTCTTCCCTGCTGGATGCCCGGGTTTGTGCCACGGGCTCAGCTGGCACATCCCTGTGGCACAGCATCTTCCAGCACCCCGGAGCTGCCAAGGGGTTTATCCTACAGCACCCTATGGAAAGCTACTTTGCTGGAGATTATCCTCTGCTTTAGCACAAAGGAAGCAGGGCATAATGAGGTTGAGTGACTGGCACAAGATCACCCAGGGAACTAATTACTCCCGGGTCCTGCCTGGCTGTTCAGCGTCTTCCAGAGCGGAGCACGTGCGTGAGGGCGACGGGGATGCAATTCCAAGGGCTTGGCACTTGATGACGGACAAGTCCATGGCCAGGGCAGCGCATCCCACTCCACCTTCCATCACACCCATCAGCAATGGGCTTTTAAGCAAGGAAATCCTGTGGCATGAAGAGCTCCTGCAGCACGAGCAGGGAACACAGTGTGGCTTAGAGTGGCAGATCCAGGGATGGGGCTAAGACTGATGGGAAAAGGCTGGTTTTCCAGCCTCTCATAATAAAGCACCTGCACTGCAGTGACCTGAACAGGGGGGGTTGAATTAAGGACTGCCCAAACCAGCCCACCAAATTCTTCCTTTTATGGCCCAGCAGCCTCACTCCATGCTAAATCCAATCCACTCTGGGAAGAGGAATTGCCCGGTGTCGTCACAGGCTGGCCCGGTTTAATCACGTTAAAAGCCACGGAGACGGCATTATTCCGGATCAGAGATGAATAAGGCTTTTAAAACCAAACTCAAACCCGGGCAATCTGCTTACAAAAAAAGCTTTACGGTAAGTAAAAGTCAAAATTGTTGCTATCAAATGCACTTTAAACCAATCGAACGTGCCAGTGCAGGACTGTCGGGCCACGGGAGGGCCGGAGGAGGAGACGACTCTTCCCGAGGGTTTGGAATCACTTCCAGGACAGACAACAGGTCATTTGGTTCAATGCTTAAGACATTGAACCCTTGCTACAAACCTTTGGATTTAACAAACTTTGGGACTAAGCAGGCAAAGGATAAAGCAGGAGATGTTTAAATACTTCCAGGGACATTTTTCTTCCATGCAGTGCTACACCCTGGGAAGTCCTCTAAGTCCCTTTTTTGGGGCTGTTCCCTGGTAAAATGAAACTTGAGGAGGGTGAGGATGATGAGGGATTTGGGAAGCCTTGCTCTGGAGGTGATGTACACACCTGCAAGGCTGGGATGCAGCACCGAAATTCTCACTCCTCAGCTCTCACCTTTTCCTAGAATTCCACTTAATGAGGAAGGTCCCCTGCACAGAGGTGCTGTCAGGTCGGCTTTTTCTGGATATTCAGATGACTAAAGCACTCAGAGCAGCCCCTTCCTTGAATCCAGCCCCACACTGGAACCTTTAGGGAGTGAGAAAAAAAAAGAAAAAAGGAAAGGAGGAAAAAGAAGCATCATCATTTGTGGGCTTCACATGTTCCTTCAGAGCCTGGAAAAATATCAGGGGGTTAAAGAAAAAATGTCATCTCTCCAAAGGGCCTCCTGGGGAGGAGCGTGGGAGAGACAAGCTTCTCCTCCCATATGGTTTGTGCAGGGAGCTGGGAGCTGGCTCCTCTGCTCCAGGAGGGTGGCTGCTGTTCCCTGCCATGCCACGGAGCTCAGAGAGTCCATCCAGAAGCTTTCTTTGGGAGCTTCCCTTCCCAGAGGGCTCTCAGGCACCGGAGGGATGTTCCCTGCCGTGACCATGCGTGCAGGGAAAGCTCAGGGGGTTCATTCAGCCCCTCCAGCAGCTTGGGGAGAGCTGCCCCTGCTCAGCTCCTGGTCAGGGTAATGGAGACAGGGATGTCCATGTAGAAAATTCCCATCAGAAAGCTTTTCAGGGAAAGCTCTGAAATACCCAACAAAACCAAATTCAGAAATGAAAAACACCTTCAGGATTTTTTTTTTTAATAATTGAGACATTTTTGGAAAAGCTTATCTATTAACAGAGAGCAAACAAACCCATTTTATCCAAGAGAGGTTCATGGAAAAACTCTCCCTGGTCCTGCAGTCCTTGAAATTGCCTTTTCCTTCCAAACCTTGGCTCAGGAGGTGCCTGCAATACTGCAGAACAGCAGAGCCCTGATTTTACAACCAACACTTGTCCTGCTGCTCAGATCATCACTTTAAAAGCCCTTTAAGGCTGCCAGATGATCTCCATCAGTATGAGACACTGCTCCGAGCAGCACAAGCGCAACGACGCCGAAAACCCTTTGGGGACACACGGGAGGGTGGAGAGAACTTAGTGCTGGCCTTGGCCACGTGGCTGGGGCATAAACCTAAAGCTGAGCCTGGAGAAAGCTCAGCTCCCCCTCAGTTTAACCCAGCCCTCCATGTCCTGGGTTCTGGGTGAACCGCTCCAGTCCTACTTTTCTATTGCATTTGGTATTATTTGGCACTGGAGAATCACAGAAGGGTTTAGGTTAGAAGGGACCCCAAAGATCATCCCATTCCATGGGCAGGGACACCTCCCACCAGCCCAGGTTGCTCCAAGCCCCATCCAACCTGGCCTTGGACATTTCCAGGGCTGGGGCAGCCACAGCTTCTCTGCCCAACCTGTGCCAGGGCCTGCCCACCCTCACAGGGAAGAATTTCTTCCCAATATCTGGTCTGAATCTCCCCTCTTTTAGTTTAAAACCACCCCCCTGTGCCCTACCAAGAAGTCCAACTCCTGCTTCTCACAGGGAGTCTAAAGCTTTTGGGCTAAGGCTTCATCCACCCACAGCTCTCACAGCCATTCCTCTGGCCAAAATGTTGGCTGCTTCCACTCTAAAATCCATACCCCTCACCCATGGGGAGACAGGCAAGAAAAAAAGGATGCAAAGTCCAAAGCCTCGAGCTCACCCTTCAGAAAAGCTCTCCAAAAGCTCTCCAGTGCTTGTCATTCCGAGACCCCACTCATCCCTCTGTCACAAGGATTCCCTCGGGAATTTCCCAGCTGGTTTCACACCAAAGGACCAAGGAAGCCAGAGCAGATCCCTGAGCTCTGGGCAGCACTTGGGGCTGCTGCTCCCGCCGTGGGCTGTCCCACATCCCACCCCTCCCGCTGCCCCATGGAGCTCACCCAACCACCAGCCCCCTCTCCAGCCCTCCAACAAGTCCCCTCAGCCACTGCAGTGACATTTACTCCCACCCAGAGTGAGCACAGTGAGGATTTAGAGCTCAGCTCGACATTTGTGGTGGTTTCTCCCTAAAGCATTCCGGGGCTCGCGTGCTCCTGCCTCTTCCCGGACACAGCATCCAACATTTTCGGCTCAATCCACCAGGCTGAGCCCGGGATGAGCTGAGTGCTTCCTGGAGCCCTAATCCTGCTGGAAAACAGCTCGAGGGATGCACAGCAGCTCTGCAATAAAGCAGAGAACGGTGCTACCCGACCAGCTCATGGACACAGACGGAGCTGCAGAGATGGGAAATGGCATTTGGGAGCCTCAGCCACCCAACTCCGGATGGTGGCTGATGTGGGTGATTTGCCAGCACAAGAGGGACCCACCAGAGCAGCTCTGGCTCTGATTTGGGCAGCAGTGGGTCCTGGAGCAAAGCCCTCCGTTGTGTGATGCACCATCTCACTGGTCAGCCCAGGCCGGGGGGCAGAGAGGACATCCTTCCATTCTGGTGATGCCTGCAGCTCCACACCAGCTGGGAATTCCTGCTCCCCCCTCCCTGGGATCTTTCAGGGGTCTCCAATGATGCAGGAGTGGGGAAAATTACAGAATCCCAGAATGGTTTGGGTTGGAAGGAACCTTAAAGCTCATCTCATTCCATCCCCTGCCATGGACAGGCTGGATGGGGCTTGGAGCAACCTGGGACAGTGGGAGGTGTCCCTGCCGGTGGCATGGGGTGGAACTGGATGGGCTTTAAGGTCCCTTCCAACACAAACCATCCCAGGATTCCATGACCCCACCTCTGAGCATCCTGCCACGGGAGCAGGGAACTGTGAAGTTTGGGGCTGTTGACATGATTAAAATGACCAAGCAAGAGGTTGCCAGGGCTGGACTCAGAGACTGAAGGGCAGAGTTTGCAGCAAACACCAAAATGGGTTTGCAGGAAGCAAAACACAATGGAAACCTCCGGGGGGAAAAAAGCCAATCCAGGTGGTGCCAGCTGGGATACAGGGGCCAAAAACCTCACAGTGGCAAAGGGCAAGCCTTCAAGCTGGAACTGGATGGTCTTTAAGGTCCCTTCCAATCCAAACCATTCTATGATTCAAGTTACTGATGTGTTTATCCTGGGATTTGGGATGCTCTCGGCACAGCGGTGGGGACAGGAGTGGGATGGAGCCGAGGTTGGGGACAGGGAGCGATTACCAACAGCCCCACCATGCCTGACATGCAGAAAGCACAGAGATTTCCAAGAAAGGCCAGAGATTTCCAGCAAAATACCAACTACTGGGGTGGGCCACTCGAGTCCACGGCACAACCCCCGGGGATAACCAGCCTGCCCCGGCCCCTCCACGAGGGCCTTTCATCTGCTGCAAATGGGAGCAAAAAAAAAGGACAAATCCCACAGATAAAGCTATTTTATGCCCAACTTGCTGCCAAAGAACTATTATCAGCCTTCTCTGCCTCCACCTCCCCTCTGTGCCTGCTTGTTCCAGATGACTGAAGAAAAGAAAATCAAAATAAAATCAAAAGAGTGAGACTGCGAAAGAAACGGGCACTTCAAATAAAGCCCGGCTTGATGGTTTTAAGACCCAGATAGAGTCACAATGGGATGGCCTAGATTCCCCAGCTCTTTTTTCCCCCCTCTGGTTTCCGGGACTGAAAAGGGAAAGAGAAACCCCCCCCTGTAAAAACCTTCCCTCACTTTCCCTCGGAGCAGATGGACAAAGGAATGAGGCGGGTGGTGGAAGGAGCCCGGAGCGGGCAGGGCGCTCTAAGGAGCCCACACTGGGATTGCACATGAAGTTCATTTCTTCCCCCCCTGCCTGAAAACCTTTGGCATAGGGAGTTTTCCCTGCTGTGCCAGGGATTCCTTGGGATGGGGAATGCCGCACGGAGCAGCAGGAGAGGAGCCACGTTCACAGCAAGCGGTGCTGGGTTGGACCCCCCAAACTCGGAGCAGCCGGCCGGGATGGCTGGGAAATCCAGGCTCAGCCTTGGCAGCCGGGCTAGGCTTGGCTTACACAGTCAATCCCAAGGGTTCCCCCGTGTGAATTCCCCGGCACCACGTCCAGAGCACCCGATCCTGATGGATACCCGATCCTTGCAACGTGTCAGAGCTAAAAATACCCCCAGTCTGGGAGAACCAGGACCAGCCGGGCGTTGAGCGCGCACGGGACCGGGCTCACCCCGGAATTAAGCGGCTGGGTGCGGAGTTCGGAGCTTCTCCCGCACACCTTGGAATCCGCATCCCGTGGGGTTACCAAGGGAACGCTGCTGAGGCGCTTCAGAAGCACCTGGCAGCTGCCACCTTGGGAAGGGCAGGCCGGGAACGTGGGCGGCAGGAGGCGGACGCGGCGCTGCAGGTCCCGGTGAGGGGGCGGGAGCTGCATCTGAGCGACCTTCAGGTGAGCCCTGGGGGGAGTTCTGCAACACCAAACCACCCCAGGAGCTGCTGGAGGATGTGCCTGTCAGCCTTGGGATCTGGCCCTGGATTCTCCCTCTTGGCTGCTCTTCCCTGGTTAAGTTGAACATGAGGCTGTCCCTGTTCCACCCTGTATCCCAGGGCAAGGAACGAGCTTCGGACTCCAAAGGATTGAACACCCAGAACAAGCCCAGGAAATCAGGGCTCATCCCTCCTCTGCTCACGGGCAACCCTTTGATTTATTCCTTAAACACCAACCAACTCACCTGCTGTCTCACACCCCCCAGTTTCTGCTCTCCTCCTTGGACCTGTTGGCATATCCAGGATGTGGAGCTGCTGGAGCACATTCAGGGAAAGCCACAAAGATGTTCCAGGGGCTGGAGCCCCTCTGCTCTGGAGTCAGGCTGGGAGAGCTGGGAGTGTTTGCCTGGAGAAGAGAAGGCTCCACGGAGACCTGAGAGCCCCTTCCAGTGCCTGAAGGGGCTTCAAAAGAGCTGGAGAGGGACTTGGGACAAGGGCCTGGAGGGACAGGACAAGGGGGAATGGCTTCCCACTGCCAGAGGACAGGGTTCAATGGGACATTGGGAAGAAATCCTTCCCTGTGAGGGTGGGGAGGCCCTGGCACCAGAGAAGCTGTGGCTGCCCCATCCCTGGGAGTGTCCAAGGCCAGGCTGGATGGGATGCTCTGCAGGACTTGGCTGGAGGCAAAAGCCCCAGCACATCCCTGGGCTGTCGGAAGGTGAGGTTTGGATGCCACCAGAGATAACAAGCTGGAGCCAGCGAGCCCAACAGCACAGAGGTCTCCATCCTACTCCACCAAGGCCCTTTGGGTATCCAAGTCCTCTGGGATGAAGAATTCAAAATGTCTAATTCCCAGTCATGCCAGAGGGCTCCGCAGCTCCTTCCAAACCGTAGCCAGCAGCGAGGTGGGTGGGGTGGGAGCAGAGAGCACAGGGCAGCCACTCAGGGGCTGGGTGGCACTTCCCAGGGAGCAGCTGCAGAGGCTGCAGCCCTCCTTTCTCTCCATCATCACATTCCTGGGATAACGGAGCTGCAGGGCGAGCCTGTCACCGGGGATGACAGGCCTGATGGTGGGCTGTGCTCTTCGTAATAAGCCACTCTTGAGGACTTGGCCACACAACTCTTATTAATGTTGAAGTGACTGATGGAGAGAAGCCTCCCTGGGCACAAAGACAGGAATTATCTCCTCCTCTAAGTATCCCTTTCCAGCCCGGGTTGTCAGGCACTGTCTCCTCTCACTGCTTCACCTTTCCCTCTCACTCTCACATTCCTATTATATTATCTTCCTCTCCCCAGCAGACTTTCCAAAAGGGGTCCTGCTATCTGTGCAGATAAAAGCAGCTCCCGCCGGGCTCAGGGAATTCTTTCCACAGGCTGGAATGGCAGTGGGATTTAGGCACCCTCTGCCCAGGATTCCCACATAGCAGCAGTCCTGGGGGTGGGTCCTGGTGATGGAGATGTGGGGATGGGTCCCACCAGCTTCTGCCAAGCAGCTGCTCTTCTGGATCCTTCTGCTCCCAACAACATTATCCCACTCCAGGTAAAGGTGACTGGCTTTGATTTGCGTCTCAAGGCAGGAACACTCCTGACTTCCACCAAGCACAGAGCAGAGGGAAGAAAAAAGTCTGATATTATAGCCTTATCTCAGCACCAAGGGTCAGCAGTTCTTTACACTTGACTGGTGACACGACTTTCCCTTCAAGGCTGCAGGAGATACAATTTCATTTTGCTAAACAAGCCCAGAACAGCCTTTCGGTTATCTCTGTGTGTGACACCGGGAATGTGAATGTGCTCGGTGCCACAAAGGCAGGAGCAGCCAGGGAGAAATTATTTTGCCCTTGGAAATGTCAGCCTGGAAATACCAGGCAGAGGCACAGCAGGGGCTGCTCTGCATTTTGGTGGGCCACAAACCTCAATTACATGCAAAGTCCACAGGTGGATCTCAATCCTCTGGATCACAGAATGCCAGAATGGTTTGCGTTGGGAGGGAGCTTAAAACACCTTCCACTAGCCCAGGTTGCTCCAAGCCCTGTCCAACCTGGCTTTGGACACTCCCAGGGATGGGGCAGCCACAGCTTCTCTGCTCAGCCTGTGCCAGGGCCTGCCCACCCTCCCAGGGAAGGATTCCTTCCTAAATTCTCCACCAAGGGTGGGAGTGTTACGAGGACGGAGGGCTCCATTCACAATCCAGAGATGGCAACTCACTGCTGTGCCAACCAGCGGGCACCTGGAGCTGTGAGGGCACCGGGCACCTCGGTGCCATTGGGTTGGGCTCATCTGCTCACACTCACATTTTGCTTCTCACACAAAGCCAAGTGGAGCAGCTCCCCCTGCACAGCTCAGCAAACAAGCACAGACCAGCATCTTCCCCAAATCCATTTGTTGTTTTGAAACCAGGATTATTTTCGGGACCCCTTTCCCAGCAGCACTTTTTCCTTAAGAGAAGCTCAACAGGCGCCCTGGCGGGTAATTTAGTGCTGAAATGTCTCCCACCAAGGCTGGAAGAAGCATAGGCTGTGGTGGGGAGCTGTGGTTGGCCACACAGTGGAGGAATGAGAGAAGTCTGAGGGCAGGAGAAACAGGGAAAAAAGGATGGAGCCAGGAAGATTGAGAAACGGCAGGAAATTATTAACACATTGCTTTCTGGTTGTCATTAGGCCACACGGCTGTTTGAGGATTGGATGATCATGGAGACGTCGGATTTGGGGTGTTATCCCCCATTTCTTGCCTTGCTCCGGACGCGAGGGCGTGGAGCTGCAGGGTCCTGCTGCTGAGGGCTCACATCTCAGGACATTCAGGAGAGGGGGTGCAAAGAACCATGGGAATGGTTGACAGGTGCTGGAGCTGAAAGACATCCTCCAGGGATGGGGAGATGGTGAAGACACAAGTGTAGACCCAGCTAGCAGCTCCTCCTGGGTCTCCTTGCAGCCCACCACCACCACCACCACCCTCGGCAGAGCTCTGGGAAGGCACCAGGAGGTGATGTGCCAAACTGCAGGGCAAGGGAAGCAAAGGCCTTTGACTGGGATATTGGGATTGGAAGACAACAGAGGGGGCAGAGAAGCTTCTGCCTTTGTCAGACCTTGCCCGAGCTCTGGGAACACCTTCAGTGCTGGACTGAGCAACCTCCAGGGACAAAGGAACCAACAGGAGAACAAGGTGGGTCTGACCTGACCAGGCTTCTCCTCCTGATGGCACCTGAAAGCAGCAGGGAAGGTGCCAGGTGTGTAAGAGCAACTAATAGATCAATGATGGGTCTTTAATTACAGCCTCACACACAGCCAGATGACAACAATTATTGCTGCTGCTTTTCCTTCTCCAGCTCAATCAGCCTTTCCTGCCTCAAAATCGAACCCAGACCAACCTGCATTTCGGGAATGTGCCCAGGGGACACTTTTTGGCCACTTCCCCAAGGCAGAGCCCAGCAGAGCATCCCTCTTGTGCCACGGCTTTATCCTCCCAGAGGATAAGGAGGCTGCAGGGTTTGGTGGTCATATAAAGAATTGTCTCTGAGAAATCCAGCTTTTTGTCTCCTTCAGGAACAGACAAACCTGCGCTGTCGGAGCCGCGGGGGCAGGATCTGCTGAGCAGCAGCACTGAGAGGCTGCCAGTGCCTGTGGCCCAGAGCAGGGTGCCCTCAGCCACGGGAAAACAGGGAAATGGGATAAAAACAAATCCAACAGCAACTGCAAATGGCCTTCCTGGTAGATGGAAGGGGTGAGGAAGAGAAGCAGGTCCTCATCCATCAGCCTGGGGGAGAAAACCAGCACCCGTCCAGGGAGCACGAGCATTTGGTAGGACAGGAGCCTGAGGAGATCAGGTCTCTGTCACTGGCCCTTCCCTAATTACACCCCTCGTTTTCCAAGCCTGGCAATCAGTCTCCCATGAACACAAGGAACACCAGGCTCCGGGAACATAAATAACCACCTCGAGCCCCTGAACTGGGCGCTCCCGCCTGGCACTCGGCTCTTCCCGAGCCACAGCTGTTCCAGCAGCTCGGGGGCAGCTTATCCCAGCCATAAAAATGGGGGAAAAAAGCAGGAGTAATATCTCTCCCCTCCTGCCTCCTCATCCCTGGCAGGGAACAGCTGAGAAACAGCTGAGTAATTGCTGGGAGAAGGGCCGGGGGGGAAGCCTTGGAAGATGATACGGGAGCGGGAATGTGGTGTGTGCGACGGGAGCGCTCCTGGAGAATCACACTGTTAGACCAGCCCCGATTATAAGCTTGGAGAAGCCAATTCATGGGTGTTGATGGCCTGAGTCATGTTGAGCTGTGTGTTGTTATTCAGTGATGACCCTGAGAGTGGCCGTGGGGGTGAAGTGTTGGGTGAGGGTGCTGCAGAGCCTGGTGAGATAACCAGGCCCAGCCCCTCCCACCACGGTGGGCTCCTCTTTCTGCAAACCACATTTATTTCTGCCACACAGAGAGAAGAACCATCTCGGCTCCTGCAGATCACACCAACCACAGAGCTCCAAACATCCACCAGAGCTGCCTGTCCAGCTGGTGCTTCAGATCACGGGGAATCCATCTAATGGGGTGGGAGGCTGTGCTAAATTTAAGCCATCCCTAAATTCCTCAGGGAATCCCGACACAAAACAACACCGTTAGAAAAGCAAACCTTCTGCCTCCGAAAAGCAAACGCTCGAACAGACCACAGATCAGCTGTGGGTTGGGGCATGTCCAGCCCCACCTCTCAGACAAGGTCATTAGTTCTGCCTGGCAGGACACCTTCCACCATCCCAGGTTGCTCCAAGCCCCATCCAACAATCCCACGCAGCTGTACCCACCAGGACAGGGTTATTGGACAAGGCTGTTGGTTTATCTGATGGTCACACCCCATCCCACAGCACCTTCTGCACCATCCTCGTGTCCTACACACAAATCCCCCTCTTTGCCAGGGATATTAATGTTAATTCCCACATTTCTGCACCTTCCATACCTTCTCTGCCACCACTTTGGTCGCCCCAGGAGGGCACTGGACATTATCCCACTGGCTCTCCATCCCACCACGTGTTATTTCTCTGCTCTGTAACAACATATTTTGGGTGCAGCCTCCAGCAACTGTTCCACAGCAATTAGAGCTCGTCAAGCAAGGTGGCTCCAGAGATATTTAATGCCAATCGCTTCGTTAGCGCTCTTTAATTAATGCTCCTTCCATGCTGCTCCTGCCACTCGCCCTCCGTGGGGCTGCAAGGACCTTCTGCCTTCCACAGAGTCCTGGTGGGTACATCTCCATGGAATTATTTGGGTTGAATGAGGCCAGGCTGGTCGGGGCTTGGAGCAGCCTGGCCTAGTGGAAGGCGTCCCTGTCCATGGCAGGGGGGTGGAATGAGATGAGGTTTAAGGTTCTTTCCAACCCAAACCATTCCAGGACTCCAGTTGGAATTAATCCCAAGCACACACATCTCAAGGCAACATCAGAATCCTGGTATTTTTTCAGGTGCTTCCTTGGGGTTTTTACTTTATCCAACCCTCCAATTCGTGCTCTCTCGATTCCAAGCCCTGTTTTCCATTCCAGGTGCCATAAACATGATCTGTCTTCATTACAGGACCTCATAAATAAGTTCCCAACTAAAGACCAAACTCCCACTGAGCCGAACGAGGCTTCTCACCATTTGATCAATTTTTAACAGCTTCTGAGGAAAACCCCCATGTGAGAACCTTCCCCGCTTTTCTGTTCCATCAAGGGATGATTAAACATTGTTTCCTGAGCACAGAAACCTGCATGGGAGCAACAAGCCCTCCAGGAGAAACAGAACAGATTCAGAATCAGAGAGTTATAAATTATTTAGGTTGGAAAATCCCTCCAAGATCAGCCAGTCCAACCGTTTCCCAGCACTGACAAGGACACCACAAAGCCACGTCCCCAAGTGCCACATCCACATGGTTTTTAAACCTCCCCCAGGGATGGGGATTCCCCCCCTGCCCTGGGCAGGCTGTTCCAGTGCTGGACAACCCCTTCCATGAAGAAATTTTCCCTAATATCCAACCTAAACCTCCCAGACGCAACCGGAGGCTGTTTCCTTTTGTCCTGTCACTTGTTACTTTGGACACAAAAATGGGTGTTTCAACTTGCAGCTCATTCCTGCTCATCCTCATTCCAAGTGGGAAATGGAGCCCTGGAATGCTTGGGTGGGGGGGAGGATCCTGCTGGGTGGGATCAGTGGAAAATACCCTGGAGAGGGACCCAGAAAGCAACATGTGGTGGAAACAGCTGGGAAAATACAAGGGCCGTCCAAATAAAAAGTGGGATGTGGGGACCAACCGGGCCAGGGGATGGAGCCAAGGGCTGGGCAGTGAGGGGTTGCCACGAACTCCAGCAGCCCCACAATTCCAAGCAGGTCTTGCCCAGAAATCCAGCCAAATTCCTTGCAGGAATAAGTGGATTTGCAGCCATACCCACCAGAGAGAAATTTGGCCCTTCAAGTGTTATTCTGTTGTTTAAACTCAATCTGACATTTACTCTCTCTAATGTCAGATCTTTAAATCTAAACACTTCAACAAGATTATTTCCCAGCCTTTCATTTGCCTTCCTTGATGAAGGTTAACTGGTCCCTCTGGTCCAGGCCAACCACCCGCACCATGAGGGTGTGGAATGAGGGAGGAATTCCAAGGGATGAAGCTCCCAGCACATCAGCCAGGTGCAGAGAGTGACTTTCCTCCAAGGAGACCTGGACTTTGGGCACTACAAATAGCAGGGAAAAAAGGTTTGGAAGAGGTTTGACGTGGGTATGACAGGTGGTGGAGCCCGAGCTGGACACTTGGGGAAGGCTGGAGGGAGGAAGGGATGAGGGGAGAGGTTCCACCGCACTCCTCTGACACTGCGAGGGAACAGATGGCCCTTTCTCTGATAACACTTTCTCATCAGGGTTATTTAAAGAAACTGCCCAAACCCAGCCACTGAGACGTTGAAAACTGTGTTTTACAAGAATAGAAATGTCTAAAAGATCAGAGGTGGAACCTCCTGGCAGCCCCTGCCAAGGACGTCACACCAGCTGAGGCAGCTCTGGTAACAGATACCACGGGAACACCATTCCAGAATGGTGGCTCTGGAACTGCAGTGGAGGATGGAAAGAGACTTTTTACCAGGGTCTGCAGGGATAAACTAAAACAGGTTGAGATGGGATACTGGGAAAGAATTCCTCCCTGGGAGGGTGGAGAAGCCCTGGCACAGGGTGCCCAGAGAAGCTGTGGCTGCCCCATCCCTGGGAGTGTCCAAGACCAGGTCGGACGGGGCTTGGAGAAACCTGGGCTGGTGGAAGGTGGCCCTTCCTACACAAAGATTTGGACCTGATAATCTTTAAGGTCCTTCCAAGCCAAACTCTGTGATTCTGTGACATCCTGTGATTCAGAGCACCCCAAACTGTCTGTAACTTGAAGTGTCCAAAGAGAAAGGTCAGGAACAAACAAGACTCCTGCCAGGCTGGCAGATGAGCATTCCCAGAGCAGGGCAGAGGGAAGATCGCAGTCCACGGCGATGGAAAGTGCAGCCTCCTTTAGGGCAGCACAAAAACCTCAGCAAGCCCGAGGAGGTTCCACATGAGCATCCACCGACCCCACAGCCCAAGGAGGCACCGAGGGCTTCCCTCCATCCTGGAAGGGATGGGGGTTTCCCTGCAGGAAAAGCCAGGAGGAGATGCCAGCTGAGTTCGCTCCGGGGGCGGCGTGGGAAGGGCCGTGAGCGAAACTCGCACGCGGCAATTCTTTAATTAGGCAATATGGGGAACTGGCTGGGATTTTCCCAGCTGGTTCTGCCAAACAGGACCAGGAGAAGGAGCCTTCCCATGGCTGACAAAGGAGCTTGGAGGAGGAACCACATCCCGGCACCATTAACGTGACTTAAGAATGTGCTTTCATTTTGGGGCCCCAGCCCTGTCTGCTCCTGGTTCTTGGCATTGCTTGTTCAGTCTCCTGGGAGAAACAGAGCAGGAATTACATCCATCCCAGATTCCTTCTTACTCAGGTTTCTAAGGCTCCTTGCAGTTGCATACCATTGTCAGCTTGAATTTCTCCGGGAAAATAATTAAACCAAGGAAAAATTAGTTTGCATGATGCCGGGGAAAAAACCATCCCAAAAAAGAACCAGGCTGGATGGGGCTCGGAGCAACCTGGTCTGGTGGAAGGTCCCTGCCCATGGCAGAGAGTTGGAATGGGATGAGCTTTAAGGTCCTTTCCAATCCAAACCCCTCCAAGATTCTATGAACTCCATGGGTTTATTTTAAGGCTTCACAAAGTGTGAACCTCTTGTTCATTAGTCCTGTGGGTCACATCCTGCCCTCCCTGTGCACCAGCACACAGGGAGTGATATTTCCTGGCTGGATTTATCCCTCTCCTCCCAACACTCATGGAATGCCTCACCAGGCTCCCAGCCTTGCCACGCTCATCCCTGCCGGCTCTCCCAGCATTTATCCCGGAAAACTCAAGCCTGGCTAAAAGAGGGGGACTATTACGAATCCAGAGGGTTTTGTCAAGCTGACAGGAATTGTTTATTCCTGCCACCGGGATGGGAAGCAGAGGGCTGAGCGCAATTCCCGCTTCCAGGGCTGAGCTGGAACAGCATTCCCAGAGCTCCCGGGATCTGGAAGCACAGCCCCCCACCAGGGCAGGCTGGGGCTGAGGGGCTGCACAGCCCCCCCGTGGAAATTAATACCAAAATTAACATCACTTATTTACAGGGACGAGGAATTCCCGAAGCACTTTGTGACCCCCGTGCAACCACACCACGGAATGGTGGCTGTGGCATCCCAGCCACTTCACCTGGGAATTCCTGCAAAAAAGCAGGAGCATGTCCTGGGTGCTTCCTCACCCTGGCAAAGCCGGGAAAAACCACCTGGGGACCATCAGCCACTTCCCCTGCAAAACCCAACAACTCGTGCTTGTTTTTCTCCTCTGCCTCGTGACTTTGCACAATGCAAAACATGGCAATGTAAGTGACAGGCCTGATTGGTTCAAAAAAGGGGGAAAATGGAACAGCAGGAGTTGAAAAAACAAATCCAGGGATCCAGGACGATTTGCCAACAGGGGGGAAAAAAAAAAACCCTCCAAGGTCAGTTTTCAGCAGTTTTTATGTTTGGGGGTGAAGAGTCTCTGGTAGGTCCTTGTCTGATGTATTGATTTAATCAAATTTCTGTTTCATCTGGCTGTTGTTGCCATGGTTACAAGCTGCTGACAAGGTAGAAATGGCCAAAAAAAAAGGCACATATGCATAACAATCCATGAAGTTCCCATTTTATTGTTTAGAGCCCAATTAAACCTATTCCCAGGAGGTTTCTTAGGGAAGCTGGTTTATCATCACTCTGGAAGGGAGGTATAAACTTGCTCTCAACCTGGTAGTGCCAGGTGAAGGGCAATTGGAAAAATTAAATTAATTGGGAAAGTTTAATTAATTGTAAAAATTAAATTAAGATCGGAAATGTCACTGCGTTGCCGGCGATCCCAAATCCCGCTCCACGACAACGAGCGCCAGGCACAGCTCAGGAACACTCACAGTCCTGGCTTTGCTCCTCGTGTTATTTGTGGCTCCCTGCCTAAAACATCCCACTGGCTCCATGAGGAATGCCAAATCCACTGGGAAAAAAGGCACGGCATTCTGAGCTCGCAGGACAAGAGAGTTTTGCCCTCGTTCAGGGGTGGGGGCAGATCAACACCCACTGTGGGAGTAGATAGATATATATGTATATATTCCTTAAATAATGAGGAAGTAAGTGGAAAAGGGAGAGAAAAGAGCTAAAAATGAAACCTCAGTTCATTTTTCCTGATTTTTTGGTAAGGTTACACCATCCCCTTCACTACAGACCAAGGCAGGGAAAGGTCCTGGAAATCACAGAGAGAGTTTGACAGGAATTGTGATCCCAGCATTGGTGCCCAGGTTTGCTATTCCTGCCATTATTGTTGTTATTATTATTATTATTACTATTAATAATAATAATTTATTATTATTATTTATTATTGTTATTATTATTATGGAAAACTGGCTGTGGGCAGAGGAAGGAGCCTCTTTTTCCTGGATCAAGGATGGGGCACAAACAGGGACATGGGAGACTTGGGGCTCCCTCCCTTCCTCCCTTCCAACTCCTCAGGAGATGGGAATTCTTGTTCCCTTTCCAGCCCTGGGTCTGCTTGGCAGACAAATATCTGGCTAAAATCAGCCCAAGGAAATTAAGGAAGGAACTAAAGCGACCAGTGGGTCACTTTTTGCCTTAAAATAATCCCGTGGAGCCAGGCAGGCAATTAGGGAATGCCTGGGGATGGATGTCAGCCCCAAATCAGCCCCCAAACCAACCCCAAAGACAGGCAGCCCTTCCAAGCCATGGTCTTATCCAGTATTTTCCAGATCTTGTGGGAAAAGGTTTTGCACCCCCAAAAAGGTTGAATTTAACCTCACAAGCCTAAATGTGCATTTTTATCCAAGGACTTTGCTATTGCAACACTGGAAATGCGAAACAGCACTGGGAGTTCATGCCCTTCCTGCAAAGCTCTTTATTTCCTACATATCCCTGGAATTGCCTCTATTTGAAGCAACAGTTTTCCAGGCAACATCCTTGTTTTCCACCTGGAGAGCTCAGAGTTACCACCGGGCAGGGAATTACCAAGGAGCAGGAAGGATGAATCCAAAACTCTTCCATTTAAAGGTGAGTTCAGCCCTACATACAAACACATCTTTAGCTTCATCCTCTCTATGGAATCAATAGGCTTTAACTGTAATTTAGGGGGAAATTTTATTTTAAAGGATTTATGAGGCCATCAAAGAGAAAAAGTTGGCAGCTGGAACCTTTGGATGCTGTATTTTGGGAAATAAATTAGGAACTACAAGCTACGTAAAGGCAGCACTGCTTTTATTTCATTTTTCCTTCCTTTTTACACTTTTTCCTCCTTTCTGGCTGTTTTCCAGGGAGTGGAGAAGCATTAAATCCACTCTCCGGACCACAGCTCTCCACATGTTTATCTGGGGCTTTTTTGTTTGTTTTTCACATCCCAAAAGAAAACCAGTGGATATTTGATTTTTTCAATGTCATGGAATGAGCCACGGCAAGGAACGAGGCACAGGCATTTTTTTGGGGAATCATTGGGAAGAGAGGCTGGAAAACCACCAGAGCCAAGGGCAGGGCAGGCTTCTGACTCACTGGGGGCTGCTCCCGGCTGGGCAAACCCTAAAAAGGAGGGGTTGAGCTTGAAATTGTCAGTTTTCCAAGGAAACATCCATAAAAGATGAGCCAAGGACAAGGATGCAGACAAGGGGAAGGAGGGAAGTGATTTAACTGGGATAAAATTCACTGTGTCCTGGGGGCGTAACAATTATCCTGCTCTTACTTTGGGGTGATTTTTACTGACTTTGAACAAGAAGCAAATAGTTCTTGGGAAGTCCCCCTGCCATCTGGGACAGGTTTCACCCCAAAGGTTTAATGAAACCAAGAGAACCCCTATAAATGTGCCCCGGAGCCCTAAAAGTTGCATTTTGGGTTGGAAGGGACCTTAAAGATCATCTCATTCCACCCCTGCCGTGGGCAGGGACACCTCCCACCAGCCCAGGTTGCTCCAAGCCCCATCCAGCCTGGCCTTGGACCTTCCAAGGATGGGGCAGCCACAGCTTCTCTGGGAAATCCATCCCACCACCCTCCAAGGGGAGAACTTCTTCCCAATATCCCATCTAAACTTATCCCCTCACACCTTCATCACTGCAGGTTCATCATCACTTCCATTTCTCCTCCTTTTGGGAGAAACAACTAATGGATTTGGGGATGGATTTGATCCCGTCCCCTCTGATCCATCGGAGTTCGCAGACGTGTTCCCACAGGTTGCCAGAGCCGGCCTGTGGCAGCTGGAAATTGGGAATTCTCACAGCCACACCAGCCTGCCTAATTGTTGCACTGCTCTAATTATACCTTTAAAGTTATCCCTCATCAAAGTGTAATTTTGCAGAGCATTAATTAAAGAGCCTGGGTGACCAGCACTAATTGTTATGCTCATCCACCTCCCCAACCCACTGCTCGGGAGGATTAAAGGCAGAAGTTTAATATTTGCATTTAAATCCTGTGCACAGAGAGAGGGCAGGGAGGAGGGATGGACACAGCCTGGGCTCTGCTTGAGGGGGAAAATGTGCTCCAGCTTGGGAAGCACCTGGGATCAAACCTCATCCACATGGAACACCCATCCCAGGGCATCGCTGCTGCTGCTGCTGCTGGGGGAAAATGGGCAGCAAACTGAGAAAATGGGGGTGTAAAAAGGGGGAAAATGGGCGTGAAAAGGGCAAAAAAAGGGGGTATAGAAAGGGGGGAAATGGGGGTATGTAAAGGGAAATGGGAGTATAAAAAGGGGGAAGAATGGGGGTATAAAAAGGGAAAAAAGGGGAGTAAAAAGGGAAGAAATAGGGGTAAAAGGGGAAAATGAGGGTAAAAAGGAGGGAAATGGGGGATAAAAA
>JAWWEU010024674.1:0-29797 GCA_035583155.1 Acropternis orthonyx | reverse complement strand
AATGACTGAAGGAATCAGTAAATACAAGCTGCCTTATTAAACACAGATAAAGCTCAAACGGTTGGGGGCACAGGAAGGTGTCAATAGAAAGAGCGTTTCTTGGTAAGTGACAATTCCGAAGGTGTGTGGGGAGGTGGTGGGAAGAGGCAGGACTATAAAGGCACCAACATTTCTGGGATGACTTTTCAGGACGTTGTTGCTTCTGCCTGTCCCAAATGAACAGCACCTGAAAGCACCAAAAATGCTGAAATCCCCCCCAAAATGCTGAAATCCCAAAGGAGGGAACAGGCACAGGCGACATTTCCCCTCCACCCTTCTTTCCTCCTCCTCCCAACAGTCAGGTTTTCCAGCTGGTGGGAGACCTGCTGGGTGCAGACCCCGACTCTGAGATTCCATTACCATCTTACTGGGCAGCATTGGATGTTTTCTGCTTTTCTAATACTGCCTGGTAATGATGATGATGGTGTTTCGTGCACAACGTGGAGCAGTTCAACAGCAGTTTGGGAGCCGGGGTTAATGGGCAGGAAAATCCCTGCCTGGCTGACAAATCTCCCCAAGCATCAGTAAATTCCAGATGAAATGCTTTGGGTGGTAGAATAAAAGGTACATCTCACATCCTTGTCTTCATTCTGGGCTGATAAAATAAGGGCAGAGTGAGCCTGCGAATGGGATGGAGCAGAGCACGTGCTTGAAATGCAGCAACAGCAACATTAAAATGAATGAAACAGCCAAATGTTTAGTGCTGGAGCAGCAAGATAATTGTAGGGATTCTGCTCCAAACATGTTCTTTTTATTTCCTTTTAAACACTGGGAGCTTTGCAGAGAGGGAAAGCAAACAGTTTATTGAAATGTAACATTTGGGTTTTCCTTGTTCATCGTTTTCTCTCGAAATCAAAATGTTCTTTTCATCTCGGTCTAAGACAGTTTGAGAACAGAGAAAATAATTTAAGAACAGAGAAAATAATTTAAGAACAGAGCTGCCAAAGCTGCAAGTGGAGTTTCCTTTTTCAGCTTTGCTGCTGTAACTTACTCTTTCCTCTTCACAGCAATCCCTCCTCGCCAGCACAATGTTCTGATAGCAAAGCCATTTCTTTCAAAAGCTGGAACGTTTCTGTAATCTATACCCTTTTATTTTTATACTGATTTCATTTCACATGCTTTTGTCACTTCTTGTGGGGGGAGAGAGGATGAGGCTGAACTCCCGTTCCTGTTGGTGCTTTCTTTACTTCAGTGCACGTATTTTAAGACATGATGGGCTTGCTTCTTATTTTAGGAGGGTTTTTTTCCCTAATTATATACGAGTTCAAGTGACCTTGAAAGAACTGCTCGGCCTAAAGGGACCTGGTGTTGTTTGAAATGGTTCACGGAGGTTCTTTGTTCTTTCCTGAGAATTAAAACAGTACAAGAATTTCTCCCTTTCTCAGCTGTTAAAGGCACTGCAAAGAATGATTCCCAAAGGCTCTCGGGGGTGTGGGGGGCGAGGACAGGCTGGTTTGGGCTGGGGGTTTGGGGGTCACAGGAGCAGGGCCCGGCTCGGAATCCCATCAGCCCCGGGTTGTCCTGCTGGGAGCTGGGGGGGTCTGGGCGGTCTGGGGGGTCCAGGTTGGGTTCACCCGTATAAAACTATGTATAAAAGCTGTATAGAGCCATGCATAAAACCAAATTTTATATATAGGTATATATATGTGTGTGTGTGTGTGTACGTATTTTATCTATATACACATATATATGTATTATGTATGTGTATATGTGTGTATTATATATATATGTATTATATATTACATATATATGTATTATACATGCATATTATATACAGGTATGTGTGCGTATATGTGTGTGTATATATATATACTAAACCCATAGGTAAAAAATTATGTATAGGGAGAACTACTAACCAAATAAACGACTTAAAAATTATATATGTGTGTAAAAATTATAATTATATATATGTATATATATGTATGTATATATGTGTGTGTGTATATATGTGTATGTGCATATATATATATATATGTATAGGTTGCCTTAACCTGTATAAAACCAAATTCATTTTTAGTTCTGTATATATATATAAATATATATATATATATATATAAAAAAAATATAGGGAGAAATATTAAAATAATAAATATAAGATAAAATAATGATTATATACACAGATCCCACCTGAGGCTTCCCAATCCAAGGGACAGGACTCATCATAAGGGGTGAGAGAGGAAGGCAATGAAATCCTGCTGGGCTGCAGAGCCCTGGGAGCTCCTTGCAGGGGGAAATCCCACTCTGGAATTCTTCCCTTCCTCCGAACCCCCCCCAGGCAGATGAGCCTTTTCATCCTTATCATTAACACTCACCCTGCTAATTACTGCCCACCTGGCCACCTCAGGCCCCCGTCCCTTGGGTGCCTTTAACTGCAGGGGCACCTCAGCCAGCACAATAAAGGGTTTGTTGTGAAAACAACTCCCCTGTTCAATGCCAGCCCATCTTTGTCACTGTTTTGTGCCCTTTTCAGCCCTAATTACCTTTATAAACCACTTTTTCAGCGTGTCTTTTTTTTTTTTTTTTTCATTGGGAAGCCTCGAATCAGAAATAAAGCCCAGGGAAACCTTCCTGCTAGAATTTAACCCCCTGTCCCTGTTTCAGATCTGTATGAAATCAGCTCTTTGTGCTCTCTTTGTCTCCCAAAAGCCACCACGGTTTCCAAACTGTAACACCAAATATCTTCCTTCTGCTGCCTCATACTGAGGACATTATTTCCACTCCCATTCCTTAGTTTTTAGGGAACTCTGACATCCTGAAGAATGTGGATTCCATTGATGGAGGCTCCGTTTCTGCAGCTGCTGGACAGACTCTGGTCCTCTGTGGGCATCTTACTAGACAGTGCTGGATTTTTTGGATCTACTCTAACACTGTCTGGTAACGATGTTTAAAGGGTGAACCAAACACCAACACGCCTCAGGAGGAGACCCTGTGCCACAGTTTAGGCCCAAGTGGAACATTTGCAAGGAGGGTAAGGATGCTGAGCGTGTTCCTGGCAATTTTTAGACATAATAAATGGCTATAAACAGAAATTCCTACGAAGAAGTTGCTGGAAACCACCGTGCAGGTGCGACCGAGGCTTGAGGTTGCTGTGCCAGCTCTAACATACAAAAATCCACGTTTCCAGAGGTCGTGCTTCCTGCTCCCTAAACCCGTGCTGGGATTTTCCTGGCACAGGACCCCAGGATTTGCTTGTGGCATCGCCATGCCCGGCTGGCAGAGGTGGCTCAGGGCAGGCTCCTGGTTGTAAAGGTCACTCTTCCCAATTACGGTTCAATCACTCCTCCATGCTTGAACAGCCCCTGAACTTCCAACCTGCCCAGTTCCAGGCACTGCTCCTTGCTGAGGGAACAGGTGGGTTAATCACTCTAATCACTCATTAAGAAGCACAGGAATTTAACCCAGGCAGGGAACAACTGCCGAGTGCTCACCCTGCTCTGCCCAGCCTGCTGGAGGAACCTTCAGAGCTGCTGCCTCCAAGAATTCATTCCAGCAGAGCGGGGAGAGCGCACTGGGTGTGGGAATGGGTGAAGCTGGGTTTGGAAGCTGGAATTCCCAAAGGAAATAAGCTCCTCTCTCTGACGGTGTGGAGGTCCAGTTAAATAAGTTGCCTGCAGTGACAGAGGACACTTCTTACTCCTCTGACCTATTTCCCACAATCACAGAATACTGGGAGCTGAAAGGGACCCACAAGGATCGTCAAGTCCAACTCACAGCCCTGCACAGGACCATGCCCAGCTCTCCCACCACGTTGTCCAAACACTTCTTGAACTCTGGCAGGCCTAATTCCATCCCAGCTGATCCCGATGGTCCAGCTCCAGCTGCTTTAATGCAAAGCCCAAGTCTGAGCCCTGCTGGAGGTACCCTTGGCTGCTGCCCTAAACTCTGATCCCCTGGGCAGGTTCTGGGGCTCAGTCCTTGGCCCGGGTCTTTATATGCACTCCAAGTATTGACTTGTGTTTAAATCACAGCACCACAATACTTTCCTCACCCTCATCCTACTGGGAGCCTCCTCCCTGTCTCCAAAACAAGTCCTGGTACTTAGAACTGGATGATCTTTAAGGTCCCTTCCAACCCAAACCAGTCTGTGTTTCTCTGTCTCTATCCCTGGAAATCTTTAAGTGTTTTCTTCAGTTCTTTGCAGTAAACTGGGCATATGGTTCCTTGCCAAAACCAGTGGGAAATACAGAAATGGCAGAAAAAATGAACTACTTGATATCTAATTTAAACTCATTTTGATTCCAACGTGAAGAACTTGGAAGGATCTGACTGTGCCTGCTCTAAACGCAGTGCCTGAGTCCCTGGAACAAGCTCGGCCCTGTGTTTGCCCTTGCAGGCTGTAAATTCTCAGGGAAACAGGAGAGAGGGAAGAAGCAGAGGAGAGTTCTTTGGTGATTAGTTACCCTGTTAATGAGTAACTGCTTCGGGAGGGAGGGAGGAAATGGTGTGAAATTGGAGCGACTCTGCAAATTGGCTTTTAACAAGCATTTAAATAAGAGGAGTTGGAGCACTCACCTACCTCCCCTCCATCTCTTTAAACAAAGCATGGGCCCTAACCTTGCATGCAGTTGAGTAAATAAATAGTAAATAATAAATTAAGGAAAATAGTAAATAGTAATAAAAAAAAGAAAAGGGAGGGGGAGGGAGAGAAGCTAACTCTAATCATCCATGGCAGGCATGGGAATGTGGCCCTACAAAAAGCAGAGGGCAGGGAATTCCCCCCCACCCTCCCCTTGATGTGTCCTTGGGAAAACATCCACTCCACCCTGTCTCAGACCCAGAGTTAGTCACCAGAGCCAGGGGCAGCCCAGAAAAACTCCCTCCTGCCTCAGCATCTTCCCCTTCTCCTGCTGATCTTCGTCTTCCTCCAACCCATCTCAGGGCAGAGCCATTCCACAGGCAGCGCTGGGTCTTGGGGTGGTTTAAGACCTGTCTGAGGCCTGGGCTGGGTCAGGCTTGATTCTAAAAGAGCTGCTTCACTGAGGGCAGTTTTAACATCCATGGAGGGACTTGAGAGTGCAGCTGAAACGTGCCTGCAGCACTGGGGGAGCTGCAGCAGCACAGCGAGCCAAGCGCCGCCGAGAGGGATCCCTGGATGGAGCTGCAGGTAAGTCCTTTCCAGTCTTTTAAAATTCATATCCCAGCGGAGTGGAAAGAGTTGTGTTTTCGTCGTTGTAACCGCCTCGTAATCAGCAAGGAGGTCGAGTTAAATATTGACTGGTTATTGCTGTGGCTGAGGGAGAGGCCCCCAGCCTGCCCTATCCCTTTAACCCTGGATCTGGAGAAAGTCCTCTCCTGGGGGCGCTTTCCCCTGGCCTGCTGATTGCTGTCTTACCAGGCAAAGTTAGATCTGGCTGTGTTTGTCTAATACTGTCTGGTAATGCCGTCAATCGCAGCGGCACAAGCACGGAGGAAAACGTGGCTCTGCCAGAAGAATCCCTGAATCCTGAGCTGGGCTCAGCCTTCCTGCTGGAGTCTGGGATGATGCTCAAAGCTTCAAGTGCACTGGTGTCACGTGTAGTGTGTCTCGTTGACACCCAAAGATCTTCCACAGTGCCTGAAGGAACATCAAGAGAGAGGAGAAAAGGCAGGAGAGGAGGAGCTGGAACGTCCACCGTGTGTAGGTAGGTCATGGAACGCTTTCTGAACTTGCTTCCCTGAGAAATGAGGCTCCTGTGCTGCATCTCAGTAACTTTTGGCCCTATTGTCTCCCTTGCCTGCGATCTGGTGGGTGCAAACATCACACCCCAGGAGCTTTGGGGAAAACATCCTAAATCTGGATGAGCTGAGCAGAGACCATGGCTGGTGCCAGGGATGGCAGCACTGCAGAGCCAGCACAGCTGGAACCCCCAGTGCCCTGGAATTAGTGCCCTGGAACAGTGCCCTGAGAGTCCTGGACCTTCAAACCTTCACCCCAAAGAGTCTCCCCCATCCTCAATACAGAAAGACTGAGGCTTTGCTGCTGCTGCTTCAGATAAAGAGAATTTCTCTGCCTAAACTCAGTCACGTGAGGCTGCTGGTTGTTTAAGTAGCTGCTTTTGGTTGGAAATCAGTTGTTAAATGAGCAAAATTCAGCAAGAGCTCAGTGTTACATCACCCTGTTACCACATTGCAGCTTCAAATAAGGTCTCTTTTCTTTGAACACTGACAGAAAAGTACTTTTAAAGGTGCCTTATAAAATAACAGGGTTTGCCAAGCCCTCAGTTAACCAAAGCAGTGAAATCACACAGTAAAACAGGTGAGTAAATCTGACTCCTGAGAAATGCTCCAATTCCCCACCAGTGCCCCGGGGAATGAGAGCCCAGGTCTCAAGAAACGGGAGGAATGTCCCAGGTAGGAAGTGGCCCTGCTCAGGTTTAGGCGGTTTCTGTGCCCTGGGTCAAGTGACTCACTCTGGCAACTCTCATTTTTCCAGGGTGCAAATGCTTTTCCTTTTCATACTCCAATTCTTTTCTGGAAATTTGCTGTTTCTTTGGCATGTTGAAGTGTCTCATCAAGACAGGAGTCCTCTAGGTTTTACACTTTTATCCCAGAACTCCCACTGCTGGATTCCTCCTTTCCCTTCCCTCTTGTTGTTCCAGCGCTTCCCTCTGGATCCCACAGACACCACAATCTCTGTTGGAAGTTTCCCACTTCCCATTTCTGTCTTCATGAGGTGCCCAACACGATGTTCAAGGGGGGGGTTTGGTGTGATGGTGTTTTCCTGAAATGAAACAAATGTGACCTTTCAGCAACTCTTTCCTAATTGCCTTGAAAAGAAGTGAAAACAAGAACTAAATGCCTTTTATTAAAATGTGTTCCTGGGTAAGCTGGTAATAACCACCCCCCCCATGAGATGCCCTGTACAATCAATTTTCAAGGGTAAATGTGCCCAAAACCTCCTCAAAAAAGGCAAAGAGCTGGAGAGGTGACTCCAGTCACTAATGCTGAGCTCACGCCTTACTGGAATTATTGTGATGGGTATTCTGCCCTCACTGTTTTCATCCCAGGAATCCACCTGTGTGGATAAACATGGACATAAAGGTGGTTTTCTCTCCACAATTAGGAAGAAAAGCTTCAGTAGCTGCCACTGCATAGATACGTTTTTATATTTTCCGGCTATTTAAGGTGCTGCTTCACTGCCTTAGTATTGATTTTAGGCATTTTAGTTTATATTTAATAAAACAGTTGAAACTTAGCTCTGAGTTGAATTTATTTCGAAGCAATGCAGATTCCTGTGTGTTTAAACCAAGCAAACGGGATTTTGTTCTGTAAGCAAATTGTTATATTTACCTCTATTTCATTTTGACCTACTTCCCTGTCATCTTAGACTTATGTTTGGTACTGAAAATCTTGAAAAACAGTGCCACTCCCAGGGATGGGGCAGCCACAGCTTCGCTGGGCCACCTGTGCCACGGCCTGCCCCCCCCTCCCAGGGAGGGATTCCTCAGGGACCTCCGAGGGCATCCAGAGCAGGCCGTGCCTTCCCAGCCAGGGACCACTTTGTGGAGCAGGAGGTGATGGGAACGGACCCTAAAAAGCCACCAGGATACTGAATGCTGCTTAAAAATAGAATTCATGGGCTGCACCTGCGCGTAGGTCAAAAATACACAACCGTTTCTTAAGTCCACATCTATTGCAGGCTGATGTTGCCAAAATCACAGTGACCTTTTCTTGGTATTTAGTGCTGGGGTGAAGTGAGGGGCGCCTCACCTGGGCCACGAGGGAGATGCTGATGGAGTGTGTCAGGTGGAAAGCCAAGCTCTGGAGCATTCCAAGGGAATATTCCTTATCTGGGGCTGCAAACAGCTCCCACCTGCCTGGCTATGACGAATAAATGGTTACGCTCATTGGGTTGCTCTCCACAGGGAAAAAAAGGCAAAAATAGCTCTGCCAGCAGTGGGATGGGTCACGCAAAACATGACTGACAGGGAAATTTGGCCCCATGTGATGCTGGGAAGCAACAGGTTCAAGTGCCAGTAACTCCAGAGGGGCCCTGGCGGGGCGTGAGGAGCTCACGAGGTACAAAGGAAGGACCGCAAAAACATTTATCCCGTAAAACTCCGCTGAAACAGTTGCCTTTAGACTGTTGGAATATCAGCTTTCAGCCAAAATTCCTTCCCAAGAGCGCCCGGGCATCATCCCTCTCCCCTTCCCAAGGCTGCTGGGAGGAGCCTCCCAACTTCAGAGCTCCCTGGCATCACTTCAGAGCCCGGGAGGCATCCGAGGGACAGGTCCAGGCTTGAGCGGCTGCGGGTTATGAAAGCACCCAAAGGCTCTGGGAAGGAGGAGGACACACTCAGCCGGGCTGCAACAGCCATGGGAAGTTTGTTTAGTCTCTGGAAAAGGCCTGCCAAGAACCCGGTCGGTTTGTACTCAGGAAGGCTTTTGAGAGCCTCACAAAGTGATGTATGAAATAAAACACCTGGACAACAGTAAATAAAAGTCAGGTAGGGAGGCAAAGGAGCAAAGCTCAGCATGAATGGGGATGGTCTGGGTGTGGAAGAGCTCTCAGCCCTCGCAGAGTGGGTGGAAATGGTGGATTTAGGGAAGTTCAAGGAGGTCACCGGTAATTCCAACCTCACAGGGATGCAGCAGGTCTGGGGGATTTACAGGACTCAAAGAGCCAAAGCAGCAAAGGGCCCGAATCAAAGGAGAATTCAGGGAGATTTGGGGACTCAGAAATGCCAGGAATCCCTCGGGAATCTGCAGCGCAGGGGGTGGTTTTCAGCAGCGCTGATCTCCAGGGGCACAGGAGTTTGGGGGTCTATTCCTGAGCTGATTTGGGAGGATTTGGAGCTCCTCAACACTGGCCCAAAGCTCTGCCAGTGCCAGACCTGTGGCAGCAGGTCCCTGTTGCTGCCCCGCAAATTTGGGTGCCTGCAGCAATGAATTCCACCCTCTGTGATTCCACTGGAGGCTGGAATTCTTATATATTTATAGTACTACAATTATCTATAAAATTATATATCTAATGCATAGAAATAATGATACTTGTTCCTGTAACTTCCCTCAGCTCTCGGCCAGTTTCTGGTTTTCCTTTTGGCAAAACACAACAAGGGCAAAGCAAACAAAGGCTGATTTTCATTATTTGGCATAATTTGTGCTTCTAAAAATTTGTGTCTTAGCAATAGCAGAAGGGCTCTGACTGCCAGAGGCTGATTTTGGCCCTTTGGGAGATGGGTAAAACAAGGAATAACCGGACCTGAGTGATGGGAAAGCTGCAGCACGAGGAAGCTCAGCCTTCCCCGCGCCACCTGCACGGGTTTCTGTGCCAGGGCCACGGCGTGGGCACCTCTGGGGTGGGTTTGGGTGCCCTCGGCACAAAACTATGCCAGCAGGCAGCCAAACCACTTGGATTTGCTGTTGGAATCTGGAGGGTTTGTCTTCTGCGAACTGCAAAGCTCTTGGTTTCAGAATTTGGGCTTAATGATTAATTCCTGTGTGTCCGTGGCCCACATGCCTCCTGTGCAGTGGGAGACAGCCTGGGATAATGAGGTTCTCTGGGAAAGCTGCTGCCTCCTGGCACTTGGGAAATCAAACCTGCACAAGCCTGAAATAAAATCCACACAGCAGCTCTGTCTGGGCGGGGATCACACTCTCACTGCTGGCAGCTGCTGAGGGTTTAATAAACAAATCAAAGCCATTCATAATTGTCCCTTTATTGCTGGAGTCCACAACATGTAAATATTGGGGGTTTCCAGGTGAGAAAAATGAAGTCTGGGAGAGTTTAATGGGCTCTCACAGAGGCTTTCTTGCCAAAGCCTGGCAGTGTCCAAGGCCAGGTTGGACAGGCTTGGAGCCACCTGGGCTAGTGGGAGGTGTCCCTGCCCATGCCCACGGGATGAGTTTTAAGGTCCCTTTCGACCCAAACTACTTTGTTATTCCACAAGCCAAGGTGAGGGTGATGTTTTCCCTGCAGAACGCCCCATTTCACCCCACACAGGCTAAAACACACGGCACAGAACGTCTTGGGTCAAGGAAATGCCTCTTTTAACTCGGCCTCTCCCCTTCTCCAAGGATTAGGCAACATTTCCTAGAGGGTGTAACCTCTGCTGAAGGTACTTGCAGTGCCACAGGTTGCAACAGCAGCACCTTCCTCCCACTCCCTGTGCGACCAGGGAGAGCAGGCTGGGAGAGGAGATCCAGGAAGGTGGGAAGGTGAGGCAAGGACAGGCTCTGGGAGCACTGGAGCTGATCAGAGCCATTGTGCACCAGCAGGAAAGCACAGGGAATGTTCCTGAAGGTCACCCTGACCGCCAGGGAGGAGTGCCAGGGTATTCACACTGCCTCGGCTGGGGGTGCAGGGCCAGCCCAGAGGGAGAATAGTGGCCAAATTCCACCTCCCGTGGACTTTTCTCAGCCCTTTTGGTTGGGGGGGGAGGTGAGGGGGTCACCACAGGAGGCAACAGGTTTTCATTCTCCCTCCCTGGTAGTTTGAACTCCTCACCCACCAGGTTTCAGCATCCCTGGAAGTGTCCAAGGCCAGGCTGGATAAGAATTGGAGCAACCTGGGCTAGTGGGAGGTGTCCCTGCCCATGGCAGGGGGTGGGATGGGATGGTCTTTAAGGTCCCTTCCAACCCAGTTCATTCCATGCCCTGGGAGGGAATGGTGCTGTTTAATTCCCAAACCCTCCGTGGGCTCCCTGCCAGGGAATGGTGCTGTTTAATTCCATGCTCCTGGTTTTTGTGACTGCTTCCCCGAGGGCTCTCCCTGCTCCCCATCCCAAATCCCTGTTGGACAGGGAGAGGCTCTTCCACAGGGGATGTGGAGCTGAGTTCAGGCTCAGCTCTGACATTCCCACTCCTCTCCACTGGTGTGCAATCCAAGCCACTCTGCCTGCTCTTCCCTAAAAGCACCTAATCCCAGCCTGATAAACAAGTGGAAATGCCTTTTCCTGCAATGTATGCAATAGGCAGCAGGAATAGCCCCTGCATCCCAATTTCTCCCTGTACCTCTTTAATAATGAGCCATTTAAGGATGCGAAACACTCAAACAAGTGAAGGCTGAGGGATCTCCTGCTTAAATAATACATGTCCAAACATCCACTGCAAGGAAGGTTCATCTGGAATACTTGGAGATGCCATAACCAGACAGAAGAGATGATTAAAGTCTCCCACCCCCTGGGTTTCTCCATGAAGATTAGAGAGGCAGGGACGTGTTCAGACTAAGGGAGGAAATGCCTGCCCAGCACCTCAGTCCCCGCAGGAGATTTCAGGTGTCCTTGTCTCAGGATAAATGGCACTGTTTAAAACTGGTTCATTTTTTAGCAATCCAGGTAAGGAGGGAGGTGATGAAAGAGCCAAAAGCTCTCGCAGGAGGGGATGAATGAGCAATTAAAGGCTAAAAATAGATAAAGAAATATTTACATTCCCATATCAAAGAGGAGCAAACACAGCACTACAACACAGCCTGCCAAGGCAGAGGGGGAGACCAGCCTCCCTCGTGGAAAACACCAGGAGCTGGAGGGCTGGGACCACTTTGTGGTACAACCTTTGCATAAAACGCTCTGGCTTTGGGACACAGTGGAGCTGTGCTGCTTCCCTGCCTGCCTTTGGATTTGCCTGGCGCTGATGTAATGCAGGAAATGCCTTTGAGCTGCTTTCAAAGGGTTTGTTCCAAAAATTTGCCTGAGTCACTAATGAGACGCTCTCCTGGAGGGAGACAGAGCCTGACAGAGGGCAGGGTAGAGTGGGAACTGGGAGGAAATTCTTGGTTGGGAGGGCGGGCAGGCCCTGGCGTGGGTTGCCCAGAGAAGCTGCCCCATCCCTGGGAGTGTCCAAGGCCAGGCTGGACAGAGCTTGGAGCGACCTGGGCTGGTGGGAGGTGTCCCTGCCCGTGGCAGGGGGTGGCACTGGATGACCTTAAAGCTCCCTTCCAACCCAAAGCATTCCACGACTCTGTGCTGACTCCATGAATATTGCTGACTCTGACTGGGAAAGCTCCTGGAAAGGATGCTGTGCTCTTGGAAAATAAAGATGCCAGGCCATGGCAGCAGGGAAGGGGCACAGGGACAGTGTGAGGAGCTGGTTCCACCACTTTGGGACCAAAACTGTGCTTTAGCCCTGCCAGAGCTACAGTGGGAGTGTGACATTGGCCCTGCTGGCACGTCCTGGCAGTGCCACACACATCCTGGGGCTTGGAGCGCCCTGTGTGCCCAGCTGTGCACACCAAATCACCACCAAAGGCACCTGGAACTGCGGGAGGAACAATGAAAACACCTCCTTTGCATTTCTCTGTGAAAGTTCCATTCACTCATCCCAAAGGGATTCGATTACAATGCATTCCTCGGTGCAGGGAGGGACAGGAGGTGAAGGGGAGCTCAGTGTGTTCTCTCACAGGAGCTGAAACTGCTCTCAGGATTTCTGCTGCCTTTTCCCTTCCTTTTCCTCCTGTCCTGCTCCTCCTCACGCTGTCCCAAGAGCAAAGGCTGCGGTCTCGAGGACAAAACTCCTTAGCCCTGGACATTTTTCTCGCTCATGTTCTACAAGCACTTGTTGTGTACCTTCCCTTCCCTCCCCCGGGGGTGCAGGTGCAGTCCCAGTGCCCTGTGCCACAATTCCTGGGTGTCCCAACAGGCTCCCACACCTGGTTCAGTTTGCTTTGGAATAAAGGGAGGCGATTGCAAATCCTTTGAGTCAGGACTTGCTTTAAAGTTCTGCTTCACGTAGTGCTTGGCACCAAAGGGCTCTGACAGCCAAAGCCTCACAAACTGTGGCGTGATCAGAGCTAATCCCTGCACTCCTGCCTGGAGTTTCCTCCTTAAATTCCAATCAGAGCAGCCCAGGAGCACACGGTAACCCTGCAGCTCCAACAAGCCAGGACACCACGTCCTGGATGGGCAGGGAATGCTGCCTTGGCAATGGGGGGGAAGGAACTCGAATGAGCGTTTTCCACGGTGGATTTCAAGCTCCTGTGGGTGGTTCTGTGGAGCTCAGACCAGGTTTGCTCCCGGCAGGAATGTGGGGCAGTTGCAATGGGAGAGATTTCCCACAGAAAGCACTTGCCTGGCTCTTTGGGCACAGTCTCGTTTCTTCATGCCAGGCAAAAATGTAACATGGAATCCCAGAATGGTTTGGTGAGATGGGACCTCAAAGCCCATCCAGTCCCACCCCCTGCCATGGGCAGGGACACCTCCCACTGTCCCAGGCTGCTCCAAGCCCCGTCCAACATGGCCTGGGACACTCCCAGGGATGGGGCAGCCACAGCTTCTCTGCCCAACCTGTGCCAGGGGCCTCATCTCCCTCACAGGGGAGAATTTCTTCCTAATATCCGATCTAAACTCCTTCTCTGTCAATGTGCAGCCATTCCCCCTTGTCCTGTCACTCCAGTCTGTATAAATAGTCTCTCTCCGTATTTCCTGTTGGCTCCTTCAGCTCCTGAATGAGATCGCTCCAATGCTTCTCCTCTCCAGGCTGAACAATCCCAATTCCCTCAGCCTTCCCTCTGACCATCCTGGTGCCTCCTCTGGACTCGCTCCAGCAGCTCCACATCCCTCCCGTGCTGTGACCCCAGGGCTGGGACAGCTCTGCACGGTGGGATTCTCTGCCTCCCATCATCCAGCAGGTCATTCCCCACAAAGCCACGGCCAGCCTGGCTGCAAAGGGTGAGAGAGGTGTGTGAAAAGGCAAAGTGGGATGTGATCCTGCAGAACGTGGAGCAGAAAAACTGCCTGAGAAAAATCAGTCGTTCTTCAGAGCAAGACGTGGCTCTGGCCATGGATAGGCAGCAGTGCCAGGGAAGAAGTGCTTGGCCCCTACCTTAGATCACATCTTGATTCCCATTAGTGAGGAATGGCCTGTGCTCTGAAGGAGGCTCCTTATTCCTTTGAAAAGTGCTGTTAGCATTGATTGCTTTAACAGCATATCCTTGTTGGTTATGCAGACATCCAGCTTTGATGATAAAGGGAAACAATTCCCAGGTTACATCACTCTGGCAATAAAAGCAGTGGTGCTGCATGAAGGGCTCTTTGTGTTCTGACATAAACTTTGTATATTCTCCTGTAAATATTAGTAAATCTTTAATTACTTCCCGCTCCCCAGATCACACAGTTTCTATTCCTCTTGAAAGGAGCTGCTGTGGCGCTTCCAGCCTCTCCTACGAGCTCCCTCTGCTGCCACTCACCTGAAAAAGTGTTGGAAAAAAGACAAATTGCTTCCAGGAGGTGTGGGATGACCTGGCTGGGGGGTTGTGTGAGCTTGGAATGGCCACGTGCTGTGGCTGCTGGTTGAAACGCTGCTCCCAGGGCTGGATCCAGATCCCTGCTCCTGGAAGGGAGGGCTGATGTCTGGGCTGAGCCTGCCCAGCACCACAGGGCTTAGTTTTTGCCCAGGTTGTGATGCTGCTCCGCCGGTGGATCAGTTGAACTCAGGTCACCGAGTTCAGAAGAAGGGGAGGGTGTGGTTGGCAGAGGTGGGAGCAAGAAAGGCTTTGGAGAGGCTAAAAATAAATGTCTCCTGCCTGCAAAATCCCAGGAAATGGCAGCAGGGTCTGTGTCGTGGATCAGTTCTCTGCTCAGCCTGAGAATTCCTCTCCCTGAGCCTCCTCCTGCCATTATTCCCTCTGTGTCTGCAGACCAGGAGCTGCTTAGGGCTGTCTGACTGCAGCTCCAAGCACAAACGAGCCTAAATCTGTGGGATTCACTGATCCCCTTGTCCTTAAATACAAGGAGCATAAGTGCAGAGGTGTTTTCCAAGAGCCAGAATTCCTATTTCTCCTCTTTGCTTGTCCTGCTTCTCAAAGGACAATGAGACTGTTCTGGCTTGTACCCCCAGACATCTCTTGTCCTACAAAACTTGAGCTTTCCTTGCTTGGCTCTACCTGAGATTCACTTCCAGTGAGGCTCTTGCAGAGTTAGAACTGCCCCTGATGAAAGAGAATTAAGAGTCAGAAGGAAGAAACAGTTTGCTTTTGAGGCCCTTCTCTCTCCCAGAGTCAAGCTCTGCTCCAAGCACTGGCAAAATACACACGGGAATATCAATGGATATATCAGACAAGCCCGTTTCAGTTGGAGCTTTACAGTTCCCGTGGAAGTGCAGATTATATTGCTTCCTGCAACATGTGGGATTATCAGGGTGCCACTTGTTCCCCTGGAATGGTTTGTTTGCTCAGTGAGAGATCTTTCCAGCCGGGAATTCAGGGGCTGGGGAAGGATCCCATGGCACCAGGGATGTTAAACAAAGGACAGGTGTTTGGCAGCAGAACAGGAATGATCCCAGTTCCTGCTGGCAGGAGGGAAACCAAATTGGCTGGAGCGGGTGGGGATAGGCCAGACTTCTGCAAGTTACCCTTGATTTTGTTCTCATTCCCTTCCAACCCTTTCATGCCACATGGAATCAGTGATTTTCCTGCTGTATTTCCAGAAGGCAAGTGGCAGCAAAGACACCAGCGCTCACCAGGAGCTGTGCAGCCTCTGTCCCCCCGAGGGAGCCAAAGCTAAGCCTGGCTGCTCCTCAGGGAGAGGGACTTGTTTTTGCTTCAAAACACCCCATTCTTGACAAACTCCAGCTGATGAGGCAGAGGGAGAGAGAAAACCTCACCTTAGTTTCCTCTGGAGAACACCCACCCCTCCAGGTGTACCCTCCCTTAGGAGAGCACGAGGCAAACAGAGCCTGGAACAGGATTAAGTCCCAAAAGCACCATGGCTATGGCTGGAAAGTCCTCTCCCTGTCTGCAGACACTGGTCCAGAGAGATCCCACCCCTCTGCTCAGCCAGAGCCCCGGGACAGTGGGCTCTGCAGTGCCCATGGGGGTCAGGCACATGGTGGGAGCTCTGCTAGTGAAGGGCTCTGCTCCCTCCACCCCTACAGCCTGGGATTCTTCCCAATTCCAGGTGCCTGGAAGAACCCAGGGGAGTTGGATGTCTGCCCTGCAAGCCGGTTCCCAGTTCTTGTCCCCTGCCAGAAACCCAATTCTCCCCGTGCTCTGCTCCCCACCCCGAGAACTCCCGGCACAGCCAGCGAAAGAGGAGACAGTTGGAGGATGGAAACTTCAACAGGCACACCTTAATGAGAGCTTCAGGAGCACCAAAGGCTCCCCAAAGGCTGGGGGAGTGTTTACTCTCAGTTCTGGTGTGTGCCAGGCTGCCTAATTAGGGACACGGGAACAGGGAGAAAACCCTTCAGTTCGCCGGAGTCCCCAAGGAAACACAAACACGGCGCAGGGAGGGATTGGTGGCCCCATGGCAACCAGTTATCTGCAGGTGCCTCACACAGAAGGGCAGAGGCAGAGTTTAATTCTAAGGAAATGGGCAAACAGCTGAGGGAAAGAGTGGGGATGTAAATGCTGGTGATAAAAATGCAATTATGGGCTTCACATTCCCAGCCCAATGCCGTGGCCCTGCACTGACAAATAAAGTCCATTTTAGGGGGCTCTCCAGCCTGACAAGGGACCTCATTTTCAGTGATTTGGTCTCATCATTTACTTTCTGTCTGATTTTGCCACATCAGGGCCCTAGATCTTCTCTTGTCGTGGAGGAGAGAAAAGACTCAACTGCTTTGATTTACCACCTTCCTGTCTCACTGAAGAAACAAAGTGGAGAAATTATCTGAGCCCCTGAGACTTCGTTCATCAGCCTGAATCCGATGCATCAATTCCCTGCATGACTCGCTGGGGTGCAAATGAAAAGGGCAGAGGGCACAGCTCCCTCAGGTTCATTTTGGGAATGCTGCAGTTTCAAGCCAAATACAAAGGAAATTTAAAAGCTAAAAACTTTGTCAGAACCTGAGCTTGTTCAGAGAAAGCTCAGAAGCAGATTTGGTTGAGTTTGCCGAGCTTCTCAGGGCATCAGAAACTTCCCAACCGACGTTATGGCCTCTCTCTTCACGCAGGAATTCCCCACCGGGCATTTCCACTCCAAAGTGAGTGAAACAGCATCACCTGCTGCAAGTTGCTGTAACTCACTGGAACTCTCACAGTGAAGGACTTTTTCCTGCTGGCTAATCCAACCCTGCCCTCTGGCAGTGGGAAGCCGTTCCCTGTGTCCTGTCACTTCATCCTTTGTCCCAAGTCCCTCTCCAGCTCTCCTGGAGCCTTTTTAGGCTCTGAAAGGGGCTCTCAGGTCTCCCTGGAGCCTTTTCTTCTCCAGGCTGGCGATTCCAGCTCTCCCAGCCTGTCTCCAGGGCAGAGGGGCTCCAGCCCTGATCCACACGCCAGATGATCAGCCAGGGGAGGTGTAAATCAGTGTGTGATCCCTCAAACATCCCATGGAATAGCCTGGTTTACACTGGCTGGGTATCCAGCAAAGGCAATGAAGATCTCATCCTCACCATCCTGAATTATCCATAATTATCCATACAGGTGTCAGCACCAGCATCTCCCCCTTCACTGTAGCTTGCCCATTTAGCAGCAGGTCACCCCACAGAGCCTTTAAAGCCGGCTCAGATTACATCTCCAACTTGTAAAGGGTGAACAAAACCCAGCCAAGGGAAGGCAGAAGAAAGGGAAATGTTAAATGCAGCGATGGAGGTGCTTTCAAGGCAGCGCAGTCCTCCCAAAGCACCTGGGCTAAACACACCAGGAAACCATCTGGCACATTCTGCTGCTGCTAAAGCAGAAAGGAGCTCAAACATATCCCAGCAAAGGGCAGTGGGAACAGCAAAGCCCATGAAAGAGTGGAATTAATGCAGGCAGGGTGGGCAAGGCACCCAACAATGGGCCCCTTTGTCCAGGAGGGCAGTGAGGGAGAGTCAATGGCACAGACACAGAAACTGGGGCTTCTCACATTTCACTGGGAATTGTCTTTTGCAGCCTTGGCATGCAAAGCCCTGGCTGGGTAAACTTTAAGCAGAATAGAAGATCCAGTATCACTCTTTTGTGGCAGCTCCTACTTGGCTGGTTAAAAACCTCCGTGTGTTTTACATATGGAGGGAGAACCCAAAGCTGCTTTTTGACAAGTATCAGCCATAGGAATGACGAGGCTTCCTGGACACTTAAGGGTCACAGAGCCAGTTGGGAGCTGGAACTCCGCTCAGAGAGAGAAATGTGAGCACATGGTGGGATTTTTTGGGTGGCCAGTGCAGGGCTTTGATGATCCTTGTGGGTCCCTTCCAACTCAGGCTATTCTAAGACTCCATAATTTATTTGGCAAAGGTTTGTCCATGTTTTCTTGCCCTCGCTGGCATCAAGAGATGCCTGTTCACCCCCTCAGAGCCTGTGACAGCAGCTGGGCACAGGACTGGCAGTGCAGGGAACTCCCAGTTCTCTGTGGCATTCCATGGCAATTCCTGCTCTGACATCCTGCAATCCACAACACCCTGATCCTCCCCTGCCATCCCATTTCACCATGTACAGAATCTGCTTTGTGCTGAATCAACACCATTAATATGTTCACTGTGTTCATCAATAATACATTCAATCCTGTAGCTCATCATTCCTTCCCCTCTCCCTTATTTATCTGAGATACAAATGCCCCCAGCATCATTCCTAATAATTCCTGGAAGGGACCTTAAAGATCATCACCTTCCGAGGGCAGGGCCACCTCCTGCTAGACCAGGCTGGCCTCTCTGAGACAAGCTCTGATGCAGAAAGGTGTTCATATCCCCACATTCCCATTCAGTCCTGGCTCCCTGGAAGCAAGGATGGATTCCCTGTCCCTCCCCTGAGACCCCAGTGGGATGTTCAGGTCCTCTCTGTGAGCTCCAGCAAAGACTCAATTAAACCAACCGACTGGGGGAGGGTTTCACCAGAAGCAGAACAAGGCCCTGGCTCAGCCCTGCGTTTCCTGCTCACCGAAGGTTCAGGGGGTTTGTTTGTCACCACAAAACCTTGGTGAGCTTTAAAGAGGAAAAGGGACATTCAGCGAGAAGAAGGAGCTTGCCAAGAAAAATGCGTGTAACGTCGGTGCCCTCTGTTGGCACCCGCAGAGCAGGATTTGCTCTTCCAGCTCTCCGTTGGGGGGGGAAATGTTGTTTTATTTGACATGGAGGGGCTGGAGCGTGTCCAGGGAAGGCAACGGAGCTGGGGAAGGGGCTGAGGGAGCTGGGGGGGCTCAGCCTGGAGAGAAAGAGGCTCAGGGGGGACCTTCTCCCGCTCTGTAACCCCCTGAGAGAAGGTTGGACCCAGGTGCGGGTCGGGCTCTGCTCCCAGAGAGCAAGGCAGGGGACAAGGGGAGGCTCAGGTTGGGCATCAGGAGGAATTCCTTCCTGGAAAGGGTGGTCAGGCATTGGAAGAGGTGTCCCCACCCCTGGAGGTGCTCCAAAACCCTGTGGATGTGGCACTTCAGTGGTGAACTCGGCTGGGTTTAGGGTTGGGCTCGATGTTCTTGGAGGGTTTTCCAGCCTTAATGATTCCATACATCAGATTTTAACCCTTTACTCAGAACAGTAAAGTTAAGGAAACGTTGTCTTTCTAAATTCTCTGGATTCCTAAATTTTGCTTCCCCTCTAAAACCTTCGGGATATTTTCCAGGGATATTTTATTTTCTCTTTTGAAAAGAGATTCAAGAAAACAGAAAGGTTTTAGACATTTCCCTTTTGAATTGGAGGGAGAAGCCTTTTTTCCCCCCTACAGTCCAGACACAGAGACCAACCTGCTGTTTAAACCAGAACTTAAAAACTCCCATAAACTCTGAGATTTAAGCTAAAAACTCAGCCGTGATCTGAGTCAAATATCACAGAAATGGCACGATAAATGTTGTTCTTTCTGATGGAAACTTAAACCCGGTGCCTCCTTCCAAGCTCTCCGTTCCGAGCCAGGAGCTTTCGCTTCCTTTGATGCAAAGAGCAGCTCTTTTACCCAAATCCTCCAGTGATTCACGCTTCGGGGTTTTCCCTCTGAGCTGGAGTTTTAAGAAGCCAGGAAACCGGTTGCTTTTCCCATAAGAAGCCAGGTGGTTGGGCGAGCAGAAAGTGGAACTGCTCTTCAAGGTAAGCCCAGAGAAACCCAAGAGGCCACTGTGCAAATTTCCACCGAACGCTCCGGCTCAGCTGATGGTGTTTCACTATGAACTGGCACCGTGTTGGCTCCTCGACACCCCCAGAAACCTCGCACACCTCAGCCAGCCTTCCCCCAGCCACTCACACCTCCTTCCTCGCCTCCTGAGCTCTCCTGAAGGTGGGGGGGAAGGTTTTGGGCCCAAAAGGTTGCTGCTGTTTCTCTGCGGGAAACACTTGCCAGCCACAGTTTCCTGCTCGTTTCGTGGCGGAGCCAACAGTCAGGAAATGAGAAAGCATTTGGTGAAAAAGGGAAAGAAGTGCAAGTGCAGCAGCACCAAATTCCAAGGCAAAAGAATGTGGCTGGGGGGACATTGGGGAAACAACCAGAGGGGAGTGGGCTGGGAATGGAAAACTAAGGGACACTCCTTATAATAATAACACCCCCCCCCACCACCACCCTTGCCAATTAATTAATTCTACTCCACAGGCACTTGGTTGAATTTTCAAGTTTATTTTACCTTTAGAAAAGGTCACAATCAGAAATCTTGTTGAAAACGTGGGGAAAAAAAAAAAAAAAAAAGAAGCAAGAAGAGCTGAGAACACCCAGGGCCAACCCAGAGCAAGAAGTGTCTTTGCGACGCAGTGTTTGGATTTCTGAGTACAGTGAGTCCCCCAGGGAAACTGCTCACAGGGCAGAGACAGCCTTTGAAACTTTAAAATAAAAGTTATCCTCTTGATCCAATGTTTTCACCTTTCCTTGGCTCCATCTCCAGCTCACCTCAATTAAGAACCTGCACATTTCCCACGGCAGTGGAGGAAAAGTCACCCTTTTAAAGTGAATTTCACATAAAGAAAATTTATCAGTAACACAAGAGGATCAAAGAAGGCAAAAATACATTGAAGGCATTTATTATGTCTCACAACATCCTTTTAGGGCTGAGAAATGCTCCCATTCCACATGAAGGGGATGTCAGTCACAATAAACACAATCCCAGGGAAGCTGGAACATCCAAACTGGGGAGGAGCACGTTACAGTGGATAAGGATAACCTTTGACACTCCATTTTTCCTTGCAATTCCTTCCCTCAGTCGCAGGTTCTACAAACCACACCAAAAAAGAAAAGGCAAGAGGCAAAAAAAGAGGGTAATTTCTTCAGTGATTATGCCGATAGGAATGTTCAGCAATAAAACCATGTCCATGAATCACAAAACTAATCCTTCAGCTCTATCCAAGCTTGCCAAGACCTCCTCGGGGGAGGGTTCCAGAAAGCCCTCCTGAGAGTGCCTGGAAACAACCTGTGAGGCAGGATAAGATCCTGAAGAAACCAGGGAGATGTGACAGTTTGTGAGTGCTGGAGAGTCGATAATTCCTCATAATCATAATGGGTCATCTGAATTTTAACTCATAAATTACCTCTCCTTCTCTGGCATAAATGAGTTATAGATTGGATTCCCCGGAGTCACCTCCATGGAAGGTGTCCCTGCCCGTGGCAGGGGGCGGAAGGCGATGATCTTTAAGGTCTCTTCCAACCCAAACCATCCCATGATTCTGTGAAGTCCAACATGTTTGATCCGGTCCCTCCAACCTGTGCCAGGTTTTGGGATTCTCCATCCAAGTGCTTCCACAACATCTCTGGAGCTCCCACAGCAATTCCACAGAGCCCTGCTGAGAGCAGCCTGTCATTCCAGCTTGGAATAATCCCCTCGGGGCATTTAGTGAGGTGATTAACAGCAATGTGATTATTCTGTTAGGATTTAATTTAGAAGGTCTGTGCTGTTTACATGATCTGTAAGGAGCCAGCTGATGTCGTGGCTGTGCTGGCAGGAATTTATGCCCTTCCTGACAAGGCTGAAAAGTCATTTTTGAAACTCAAAAGTCATTTTTGACACTCAAAGGTCGTTTTTGCCTCCAGCTCATTCTCTCAGAAGTGTCCACCCCAAGCAGCTTTCAGCAGAAGGCACCCAGAGCTTTGAGTGCAGGACTGCAGTCACAGAACACAAAAACAATTATGCAAAAAAAGACTTAAGCACTTGAAGCCACAAGGTAGATCCTTATTTGAAATCAACCAGCTCCAGCTGCCCACTGACATTCAGGCAAAACAATTCATTCCAGGCCTGTTGGAGCTCTAGGAAAGTGGAGGGGCACTAATCTGGCCTTCAAAACATCCCCCAGGGTGCAATTTTTGGCCAGGGGAACATCTGTGAGCTGACGATCCCTCACTGGGGCTGTGCTGGTACAGACAAAGGACCAGCTCTGGTGCTTTTTCTTCTGGGACAGACGGGGAATCATCAGTGCTGGGCTTTTCCCTGTTTTCCACTGGCTTTTCCTACTCCATAAACTCATTAAAGCCCATGCCTTTCTCTAGACAGGCTGATCATCATCTGAGCCATCCAGAAGTGTCCCTTGTGTAATCCACTATTCCAGGTACAGGGATTGCTGAGGCACAGAAGAGGAGGATAAGCATGACTCCCTTTTTTTTCCTGCTTTCCCTGCAAATGCTGTGGCCTCCGGAGGGAATCTCCGTGCCCTGAGACTGGACCTGACCAGCACCTTCTGCTGGAACGGGAGAGGAGAGGATGGAAAGGGTTCAGAGCAACACCAGGAGGGCAATTTGGCAGGAGTGAAAAGCACTGGCAGCTTAGGGAAGAGTAAGGGCTGCTCTTCCTTATCCTTATATTCCCTATTCCTTTGGTATGGGCAGCAGGACTCATCCCGGCAGTAGGGATAGCCTGGGAAAGCTGTGAGAGTGCCCTCAGGAGCGAATTCCAGCCTGAATCAGCAGGATTTTTGTTTCTAAATGCCAGGTTTTGCGGAGAACAGCCGAAGCCAAACTCGCCCCCAGCGCCCTCCTCTTTGCTATGGATATAAGGATGCTTCGCACCCCATCCCCTTCCTTCCCGTCCTTTGGGAAAGCCGAGCTCAGCTCCCCGTTCCCACAGCCCCCTGCGGTTTATCGGATCTCGTTGTAGACTTTGAGGGACAACATGGAAAGCTTTTCCTCTGCGGTTTTGTCTCCGTGCTCCTCCTCCGGGAACTGGATGCTGTAGGTCTCCTCCCCGTGGGGCGGGAGCTGCGGAGCCGCCGGCCTAGGGAAGTGATGTTCCACATCTGCAGTGAGAGCAAGGACAGCCACTGCACACACGAGAGTCTTCACACACCTCAGGGGTCCCCCCAAGGGCTTTCCAACAGGGCCTCTCTCCCAGGAAACCTCATGGAATGGTTTGGGATGTTAAACCCGCCCGCCGCACCTTCCGCCAGACCGGGTTGGTCCCACCTGCCTTTGGACACTTCCAGGGATGGGGCATCCTCTGGCAAATCCATTCCAGTGCCTCACCACCCTCACTGGCAAGGATTTTTTCCCCACTATCCCATCTCACCCTGTCAGGGGACGAGCTCCAGAGGCCCCTTCCAACCCTGACTACTCTGTGGGAGACCCACCCAAGACCATTGAATAAATCCGTATTAATTCTATTTATTCAGCTCCATTTACTGTGCTCAGCCTCCTGAAGAGCCACGTGGAGCCCCCAAAGGTGCCCTTACCATCAGCTGAGAAATATTTGTCCTTCAGGGTCCAGATGCAGAAGTGCAGGAGGAAGGTGAGCAGGATGAGCACAAACACGGCCACGGCCGTCAGGATGGCCAGGATGGTGGTGGACAGCGAGGTGGGGGCAAGAACATCTGCAATTAAAGGCATTTCATTAGAATCAAGGACTATTCTTAAAGGAAATGTAGATATTTCAAGGAAATTTAGCTGCTCATTTAGTTTTTCTGTGGGAAGCAATTCCCCAAGGGAAGAGTGCGAGTTCCAAGTCAAAGGTGCAATAGAGTCAGAGAATGGAGAAGGGAAGAAAGAAAAGGGGGAAAGGAAAGGGAAAAGAAATCAGGTCTGGAAAAAGAAACAGGAACCCCAAAAAAGGAAAAGGAAACAGAAACAGAAACAGAAACAGAAATAGAAATAGAAATAGAAATAGAAATAGAAATAGAAATAGAAATAGAAATAGAAATAGAAATAGAAATAATCTCAAAGTAGCACCTTTTTTTTTTTTTTTGCAATTTGTCTCAGCAGAACTCAGAATATTTTTGAATAAAGGGCCCAGATCTGAGAGGCACCAATTCACTGGAGGGCCAAGGGGTGGGAAAGGGCAGGAGCAGCAGAGCTTGGAGTCTGTGAGCTCCTCAGGACCTCCAAAACCCTGCCATTTGATCCAGGATAAGACAGGGAATTTCAATTCTGGGTGCTGCAGGCTCAACCGATTCTCATAAAGGAACTAAGTTATTATTCCTAAGAAAATCCAGCAAGAGATTTCAGTGGAAAACTCCTAATTTGCCAAATAAATGTGTTCCATCCAAGGCCTGGGCTTTTCCCTATCCACGTTACTGCCAGTGCTTTCATTGCCCAGGTCAGCAATCCCAGCTGTGTCACCACTGCAAGGAACACAGCTGGAATTCCAAAGCAAACTTCCATGGCAGCAGGCCCTGGGTGATACAGAGGCAGCAAACCCAGCTGAAGAAGTGGAGAGGAAAGTTCCAGAGGGATTCCCAAAGGAATAAGCCCTGGAGAGAAGGTACCTTGCTCCACGTCTTTGGGAGGGAAGCCACACTGGGAGTTGTGGGTGCTGTTGCCTTGTTTGACTGTTATAAACCCAGAGCTCTCACAGCTGCAAGAGGAATAAGAGGCACATTTAGGATCTCCCTGCCTTTCCCTTCATTCCTCTCTTGGCTCCCTTTGTCCCTTCTCTCTTCCCACAACTTCTTTCCTTTTATCCCCTTTAATAGCAGTGCAGGGGAAATGATGGCTGTTCCCCAGTAAGGTAACACTACGTCAAATTGCTTTTTCTGCCCGTATTTTTTTAGTTTCTTTGTTTCCAGTGATGTCCCTGTTTGGAATTATTTCCCGTCAGTTTGAGCTCAACCTGGAAGCAAATTAAAAACACAGCAGGTTGTCTTAAGTTCTGCTTTGAGACTGACTATAAAGCCTGAAGAGACAGATCGTATCTTGCTTAATTTAAAAACCTCATCAGTTAATCTTATTGATGATCTTGTCTTTGATTCCATTTTATTTTCTAATGTAAGTATTAAATATTTTAATTGTCATTTAAATATGAATCGAATATTATCATTCCTAGAATGCCTATTTTCCAAGAAGGGAAACCTCAATAAATACGTACTCAGTCCAGTTCTGACACCAGCCATTCTTCACATTAGAGTAAGTTCCTGTCCCACAGGGTTTGCATTTGTATGTGAAATCTATTTTGCCTGCAAGGAAAGAGAATGTGAATGATCAGAGGTCAGTGTCACCCCGGATCAGAGCACGAGGAATTCCCTCTGTGTCAGCAATCAGCCCCTGGAGAAACACCCAGCACTTCTTGCCACTTTTGGGAGGGCAGAGACCTGACAGCACAGGGTGGGGAGTCCCCACAGAGGCAAACAGGCTCCTCTGGGCCATTCCAGGCACAGAAGTGCCACTGGAATTCTGAGCACGCAAGGGACGGTCTCAGATTTGGGAAGGGAGGAGCCCCAAAGCAGGGAAGGGAGGGAAGGGAGGGAGGGGATCCCCCCCCGAGGCCGCAGCAGCAGCGCCTCTTCCCTGCATCACAGGGCCCCCCGAAAGGGGGTTACAACAGGGAGTGTTAGACATACATAGATGTATGTATACAGAGATATCGACACATACAGAGATATCTACGGACAGAGGCAAGTGGGAAGTGCAGGCACATTCCAGGGCTCAGGCAGAGCCCGGGATGGGCGGGACAGCTCCGTGTGTGCAGTTACCAATGGTGAGCAGCTCCTCGCCCTCGGCACACTCTGGCAGCTTGCTGCAGTACAGGCAGCTCTCAGCAGCACATCTGTAGCCCTGGGGGCACTTGCAGTCGTGCTCCTCGATGCCTTGGCACAAGTTGTTCCCTCCTGTCAGAAAGAAAGAGCTTAGACTTGCCTTTCCATAGAGGCCAGAAATTCCCATCACCAGGAACAGCCCCTTCCTGGAATAATGGATACACGCCGGATAATATTTGCAGTGCCCCAAGTCAGCACCACTCAGATTTTGACCTGTTGGCAGAAGGGTCTAAATTCAAGCCATTAAACCAGCACCTTTCCCACCCTCTGTCCTCCTGTTTCCAGAGGAGTTTTGGTGTGAACTTTGCTTGCACTCAGAAAATATCACCTCTAATTCTGAGGGTTGATGGAAGCAAAGGATTGATCCTATACCATGATCCCATCAGTAAACAGCACCAAGCAGTCCTTGAGGCAGGTGGAGAGCAGTGAAGAAGAAAAGATCAGCTCAGTCATGAGCTGTATGACATGAAAGGAAAAATATGGATGGAAATGCTGCCTGGTTCAATAGTGTGATTAAAAACCCACAGAGAGCAGCAAAGATCAGGCAAAGATTATCTCCTGAGGTTGGTGATGGAATGTACAGGATCACCAGGGGGGACTGCCCACACCTTCCTGTGCCCAATGCCCTCCTCTCATTGACCTTCAAAACTTCTTGAAGTGTGGAGTGAGTGGGAACAGCCTGGGGATGTTCTTTCTGAAAATCCACCCCCTCTGTTCAGCTCTGGCTGCCCTGAGAGACAGCACTGAACTAGGAAGAAAAGCATGATGGTTTCTGGGACTACGGAAAAGGTCGTGACAACCTTCTGTTCTGTCCTTCAGCCTCACAGACACAGAAATGTCCCCTGGTTAGCCCTGCAGCTGCCCTGCTCCACCACTACTGCCTTGATCTGGCTTAAAACTCCAGAGGAGTTGGAATCATGAGCTCACAGAATGGTTTGGGTTGGAAGGGACCTCAAAGCCCATCCAGTGTCCCCCCTGCCATGGGCAGGGACACCTTCCACTAGCCCAGGTTGCTCCAAGCCCCATCCAACCTGGCCTGGGACTCTCCCAGCGATGGGGCAGCCACAGCTTCTCTGGGCACCCTGTGCCAGGGCCTGCCCACCCTCCCAGGGAAGGATTTCTCCCTAAAATCCAATCTCAGGCTGCCCTCTGAATCCAACACCATCCCAGCACCACCCTGAGATCAGGCAGAAGCACAGATTAGAAGAGGCTGTTGGCACTAATGATCAGCTGATGCCTTGTCTGTGCGCTCTGGGAGGAGCACAGTCCGTGCCCACTGCTCTGGGCAGCCTGTTCAGTGCCCAGCCACCCTCTGGGAGAAGAATCTTTTCCTGATATCCAACCTGTACCTCCCCTGGCACAGCTCCAGCCATTCCCTGGCTCCTGCCACTGGTCACCAGAGCTGCCCCTCCACTTCCCCTTGTGAGGATCTGACACATCCTGAATTTCAGGCTGAATTTCGGAATCCCTTCCCATTTTTGCTCTGCACTTCAGTTACTCGGGACACACACACGAAGCGATGGTGCCAAGCAGAGCGAGAGGACAGACACACCAGTGCCTTACCTGCTTTCAGGATGCATTTGGGGCAGCATTTCTCTACCTCTTTACTGATTCTCCTCAGCTCCCCGTGCTCGCACTGCATCCCCAGAGCTGGCAGTGCCCAGAGCCCCAGGCAGGGCACCAGCAGCAGCACCACGCGGGGCCGGAGGGGCACCGATGCCCTGCTCTGGTGGGTCATGTCTGGAGCAGCGGGAGCCAAAGCAGGGCAGGGTGGGCAGTGCCAGGACTGCCCTGCCAAAGGGCTCCTTCCCCTGACACTGGAGCAGGTGCTGGGTTTTTGTGGCCTCGCTCTTCCTGCTTTGGAGGGGCGGGGAAAGGATTTCACCTACGTCACCGAATCCCCGAGCAGCGGGGCTGAGCACCAACCACTCAGGCACCACTCGAGCTCCAGTGGGGAACAGCAGGTTAAGGGCAAGGGCAGCATCACATGATGTGATTTTCAAGGGGGTTTGCAAATTGATGTAAACTGAGAATGAAAGCAAATGAAGTTATTGTGTGAATTCAGCACCCCCAGGCTATTTCATTCACAGGATATGGAATGCTTGGGTCAGAAGGGACCTCAAAGCTCATACAGTGGGCAGGGACACCTTCCACTAGCCCAGGCTGCTCCAGCCTGGCCTTGGACACTTCCAGGGATGGCGCAGCCACAGCCTCTCTGCCCAACCTGTGCCAGGGCCTGCCCACCCCCACAGCCAAGAATTTCTTCCCAATACCCAACCTAAACCTACTCTCAGTCAGGCTGAAAGCCATTTGAAGCCATTCCCCCTTGTTCTCTCATTCCAGGCCCTTATAAATAGCTTCTCTCCATCTTTCTTGTCAGCTCCTTCAGGTGCTGGAAGGTCCTAGTTAGGTCACCCCAAAGCTTCTCTTCTCCAGGCTGAACAATCCCAATTCCCTCAGCCTTCCCTGCCAGCAGAGCTGCTCCAGCCCTCTGCTCATCCTGGTGCCTCCTCTGGACTCGCTCCAGCAGAACAAGTTTCAACTCAGAGTTTCTAATGAATGTAGAAATTTTCTAACGAGTCCAGAAACCCTCAAGGTTTAACCATCAGATTGCAGTGTACAGGAAATCCACCCATCCACTCAGATTTTAGGACTCTGTTAGTTGTTCTTCACTCTGGATCAGGAGACTCAAATTACTTTCCAGAGCTGATGTAACTCCATATGGATACCACGAAATCAAGAGACCACATGCCGCAAGATCAGCCCTGGGACCCAGACTGAAACCAGCTGCAATGGGCTCTCCAGAGCCCATTTATTACCCCTGGGATTTGGGGAACAAAAGGCAGTTGTTCAGCACAATTGCCCCCAGGCACAGCCTTGTTGCTTGTGCTCATCACCTGCTGCTGGGTTTCAGTTCCCAAAAGTCTTGTCTGATACAAACACAGGCACAAACTTCCATCTCTGCTGTAAATGTGCTCAGTTTGCTTCCCCCACCCTCTCCTACATCCCCTGTGCCCCAGGTTTGCTCCTAATCCTGTAGTTTGTGGTTGCTCTTACGTGAGCACAGTGAAGTTTGTTTAAAATCCAACCCCGTTCCAAACTAACAGATGAATTCTGGCGCAGAAGCAACTTTTCATGGATTCCAGCACAGGAGAGTCAGACCTGGGAGAAGCACCCCTAGAAAATGCCAAGCTTCTGACACTTGTCCTGCTAACTCCTGCGTTTCACAGACATCCAATGAAGCCCAGATTAACTCCCAACAAGGCACCATCGCTCTTCCCTCAGTGTGTTCTACACTTTCTTCCTGAAGGTTCCCTCATGGGTGTCAAATAAGTCAGTCAGCACACCCTTCACTTAGTCCTTGCCTTGTTCAGGGCCACGAGCTGCAGACAATCAGACAGATTTGGTGTGCAACAAACCCTCCCAGTTCTAAAAATGCTGCTGCAAAGCTGCCCCAGCTCTTTGATGTGCCAAGTGAAACCTTTCCCTCAAAGGGTGATATCCAAGGCTGCGGTGAGCGGGCAGGGGACACGGGGCTCTGCCGTCACACTTCCCCACACAGTGCCCCGAGAAGGCCAACTGTCATGTTTCAGAAGCCAAAAGCCTCCTACTTGGTGCTTCTGCCACGCAGGAGATCCCCTGCCCTTCCCACACAGCCCTGCTCCTCGCTGGGCACAGCCTGTTCCATCACCCGGCGCTGGGAACGCGGGCACGCTGCGGCTGCTGCCCAGCTGGGCATCCCAGCCCGGCGTCAGGACCCCCAAATCGGGATTCCTCTTCCCAAACAAGTGCTTGGGCAGGGCCAGGGAAGGGCTGGTGCCCTGTGCAGAAACCACAGTGCTCAGTAGCACGTGTTGGAATAACCTCCAGAAAGAGCTGCTGCTTCCTGGCACGGGGGATTTTAGAACTGACAGGAAAATGTGAGTAGCAGAAGATCAAGTTTCTCCGCAGCTTTTCTCCCAATGCCCTGCCTTCTTCACCTTTGTCAGTACGGAATGGAATGGGTTGGGTTGGAAGGGACCTCAAAGCCCATCCAGTCCCACCCCCTGCCATGGGCAGGGACACCTCCCAC
>JAWWEU010024673.1:0-30086 GCA_035583155.1 Acropternis orthonyx | reverse complement strand
GAGGCTGCAGGTTTGGCATGTGGGGTCCTTTGGCTGCGGGTTCGTTTAGTGGTGGAAAGGGGCTGTTGTTTGGTGTGTGTGTGAGTGTGGGTCTGTGTCTGAGTGTGTGTGTGTGTGTATGTGAGTCTGTGTGTGAGTGTGTGTGTGAGCGTGTGTCTGAGTGTGTGTCTCTGTGTGTGTGTGTGAGTGTGTTTATGTGTGTCTGTGTGTGTGTGAGGGTGTGTGTGTGTGTGTGTGTGTGTGAATGAGAGTGTGTGTGTGTGTGCATCTGTGTGTGCAGGCGTGTGTCTGTGTGCGTGTGTGCGTGTGTGCATGTATGTGTATGTGTGTGTGAGTGTGAGTGTGTGTGTGTCTGTGCGTGTGTCTGTGTGTGTGTGTCTGTGTGAGTGTGTGTGTTTCTGTGTTTCTCTGTGTGTCTGTGTGTTTGTGTCTGTGTGTTTGTCTGTGTTTGTCTGTGTCTGTGTGTGTCTCTGTGTATGTGTGTTTGTGAATGTGTGTGTCTGTCTCTGTGTGTGTCCGTGTGTATGTGTGTGTGCCTGTGTGCATGAGTGTGTGCGTGTCTGTTTGTGTGAGTGTGACTGGGTGTGTTTGTGTCTGTGTCTGTGTCTCTGTGCGTGTCAGTGTGTGTGTATGGTTGTCTGTGTGAGGGAATGTGTGAGTGTGCATGTCTGTGCGTGTTTGTGTGTGTATGCGTGAATGTGACTATGTCTTTTTGTGTGTGTGTCTCTGTGTGTGCGTGGGAGAGAGTTTGTGTGTGTGAGTGTTTGCGTGTGAGTGTGTATGTTTGTGTGTGTACACGTGTGTGAGTGTCTGTGAATGTGTGTATGTGTGTGAGTGTGTGTCTGTGTCTCTGTGTATGTATGTGTGAGTCTGTGTGTGTGTGTGAGCATGTGTATGTGCGAGTGTGTCTGTGTGGGTGTGTATGTGTGTGTGCGTGTGTGTGTGCGTTTGCGTGTGTGTGTTTGTGTGTGAGAGTGTGTATTTGAGTGTGTGTCTGTGAATGTCTGTATTTATGTTTGTGAGTGTGTGTGTGTGTGTGTGTGTGCATGTTTGTGCGTGTGTTTGTGAGTGTGAGTGTGTGTGTTTGAGTGACAGTGTGACTGTGACTGTGTGTATGTCTCTGTGTGTTATGTTTGAGTGTGTGCGTGACTGTGAGTCTGTGTGTTTGACTGTGAGTGTGTGTGTGAGTGTGTGTGGGTGTGTGAGTGTGTGTGTCTGTGTGTGAGTGTGACTGGGTATGTGAGTGGGTGTGTTTGTGTGTGTGTCTGTGTCTATTTGTATGTCAGTGTGTATGTATGCATGTCTGTGTGAGGGAATGTGTGAGTGTGCATGTCTGTGCGTGTTTGTGTGTGTGTATGCATGAATGTGACTGTGTCTTTTTGTGTGTGTGTGTCTCTGTGTGTTTGTGTGTCTGTGTGTGAGAGTGTGAGAGTGTTTGTGTGTGAGTGTGTATGTGTGTGTGTACACGTGTATGTGTGTCTGTGAATGTGTGTATGTATGTGAGTGTGTCTTTGTTTCTGTGTGTGTGAATGTGTCTGTGTCTATGTGAATAAATGTGTGTGTCTGTGTGTCTGCATGCACATTTGTGTGAGTGTGTGTCTCTGTGTGTCTGTGTGTCTGTGTGTCTGTGTGTCTGTGTGAGTGTTTGTATGTAAATGTGTGTATGTTTGAGTGTGCGTGTATGTGTGCATTTTTGTGTGTGCCTGTGTTTCTGTGTGTTCGTGCGTGTGTGTCTATGTGTGTCTGTGTGTGTCTCTGTTTCTCTCTGTCTTTGTGTGTGTGTATGTGTGTGTGAGTGTGTATGCCTGCGTGTGTCTTTTAGTGTGTGTGTCTGTGTTTCTGTGTGTGAGTGTGCGTGTATGTGTGTGTTTGCATATGTGTGCGTCTGTGTGTGTCTGTGTTTCAATGTGTGTCTGTGTCTGTCTGTGTGTGTCTCTGTGTGTGTGTGTGCCCAGCCCGGGGCCGGCCGGCATTGTTCGCAGCCCGGGGCCGTAGCTCTCCCCCGGACCGCAGCCCCGGCGTTCAGCCCCAGCAAAGTGTGGCGGGGGCGACGAGGGAGGGAGAGGGCTCTTGGAGCAGCCTTCCCGCGGCCAAGTCACCGGCGGGGATGTGCGGGCACCTCCAGCCGGAGGAGGGCACGGTCCCGTTGCCCCCAGTGCAGCCACTGCAGTGTGCGAGGGCACCAGTCCCAGCTTCACGTTGCGCTGCGTCTGCGAGCGGGCACTGCCACCCGGCATCCTCCGAAATATTAATGCAACCTCTATTATAACACACAGACACACACCCCGCTGTTTATTTCAAAAAGCAAGGTAATGACGGTGAATTGCTGTGCATCTTCAAGCTATTCTACATTGTCATGAGAATTATGGGTACTTTTCCATCTCTTAAAATCCAGCCTTTCTTTAACAGCAATTTGAATTCTCTTTCCTCCAGGTTTGGGCTAATTACTATAAATTTAACATAAAATACATAACTCAGCCTTTATCCTTTTATGCAAGATATGCATAATCACAAATCATTTTGCAGTTGTTCTTTCCAGGCCATACTGTGTGTAACAGATGCTCTAATATGAAGAAAACAGTAAATTCATCCAGCAATTTCTTTTCGAGATTCAATAAAGTCCCTGGTGCTAGCACTGCTACCGTTTGAAATTTAGAGGTAGAACTGCACAGGATTCTGTAATGAATGTCTGAATTTAGAAATGTTCATGTGCTATATAATGACAAAAACTAGTAGAACGGGAAGGTTATCAAAAGATGGCTATGTTTTAAACACAATGGACACACTGTGGGAAAATGTTGCCTCTGCCAAACCATAATATGTACATACGGGTACAGCTTGTTGCGTGTAGGGCACAGAAAATGTAAACAAGTGGAACTATCCCAAGCTAAAACTGCAATTAGTGTTCCTGTCACTTCACCACTCTGTGGCCCACACTGCCAGAGAAGTTGTAGACCTGCACTTATATCTGGATAAATTTAGGTCTAGTAGGATCTAGAGAGAATAATTAAAAGAAAATAAAAAAAAAATTAAACTACATGGTTAGGCTGCTCAAATGTCAGTGATGCAAGATCTGTCCTTGTTAACATATCTGTGTGGAAAACTTGTTTTCTGATTGATGAAATCTGATTCCTAACCATGGTACTTCCTTGTATGTTCTCAGTCCAGCCAAACAGCTACTTTCAGATTCTAAGGACTGATTCAAATTGGGTAACAAACTCTCCAAAATGGTTGCCCTTTCTGGTTTCACAAGCTATTCAGTGTTTGGACAAGTAGCAGGAGCCTATTTACCTACCCTGTGCACTCTGAATATGTTGTGGCTAAGTGGAACGTTAGAATAGAAGGCATTTCCCAATTTACGCACTTTATTCACTTTTAATGCCCTGGCTCTTCCCTATAAGCATCTTCTCGGAAATCTGCACTTGAGGGTTTTTTGTGGGGGTTTGTTTGTTAGTTGGATTTACTTTACCTCACGACGTGGTTACTACTATGCTTCCAAAATTTTTTAAAAATATCAGTTGTCCTCAGCTGCTGGAGACAGAGGTTTGTAAAACAGTATTGTAGCAAACTTATAAATCCAAAACTGCACTAAGGCAACTGGCAGCTGAATTTGGTCAAAGTCTCAAAAACTTGATCTCTAGTGCAGAACAAAGCAAAAAGCCAAACTCTCCATGTAGCACTGTTGTTTCTGTGATGGAAAACTTTGTTCAAAGAGTATCAGCAGGGAGCTTGCTGAATGTAACAGTATATAAAACTGTGCCTAAAAATGAACTAATGGCATTTTTTGTCCAACCTACTATTTATGATACTTCAACATCTCTCCAACACATTTATGTTTTCATGTATTCAACATGCTTATATCTCTTAGAAAGTGCTAATACTGAATTGCCAGTATGTTAAATGACAAAAGGACTCAATATCAAAGCAGAGAACACAACAGCAATTTTAAATCCAGTTTTGTTTCTTAACACTGAAAACAAAAAGCCAAAAGAGATTAAATTAGTGGGGATTAGTTGTGTTGGCAAAGTCAGAGGAAAATAAAAAGAAAGGATGAAGCAACCTAACTAGCACACTTTCACTGAGTTTTGTTAGATGGCTTCACTGAATTCTTCCAGAACTCCTGCTGTTACAATGTCCCTGAAGCAAAAACATGTCAGCTTTCTATTTCTGATCTTCCTTGCATTTGGTTGTCCAAGCTGGCAAAAGTGTAGTTAAACCGTATGAAGATGTTACAGAAATAGGCATACCGGTGAGTAACTGCCTTGGTTATTGCTTTAGAAAGGACACAGAGTCAGCCTAATCCTCCCCTCCCAAGTCTAGGCTCTCAGGCCTTGATTTATGAACAGTATCAGAGAACACAAATTAACCAGAATTGGTTTTTTGTCAGATGGTCATTTCCTGAATGATGGTCATGTTCCTGAAAGGAACAACAAAAATTGTGCTGTATTATACATCCTCTGTGCTCAGCAGTCCACTAAATCTTATCTAGAAACCCCATGACAATGTATTTAATAAATCATAATTTATTAGAGACTAGACTTTTACCTTTGCAAGCTTTGAACAGGGATGAATTCATACTGCAGGAGAGGGCTTTGTAGTCTCATGAATAATGATGAGATGTGAGGGGGAGTTCAAAACAAATTCAGTATGTGACATGAGAATAATCTGTAATAGAAACAGACAGATTATAACCTATATAAGTGGTAACTACAGGTCACATAAATAATTACAGAAAATAAAAGTCTGTTAAAGTACTCTCTATTCCAAAACCTGAAGCCATAATATCTTTCCCCTTCCTACCAAGAAATATATTTGTTCTCTGATTTTTTTGTTCACTGTATTCTGTATTTTACTGATTTTTTTAAAATTTTATTCTATTTTTTAACTACCTTGACACAAATACAAAGGAACTTAAAGCAGTTTCTACCATGTAATTAAGGCTCAAATAGTGCTGCCTTTACTCAGACATCTTCTGTAAAGGATGAAGGCAATCTTGCAAGTATCTCAGAACTCAAGCCTCAGAAATCTAAATAATTAACCTTTAAATATAACAAAAATACAACAATTATATACATGGACTGACAAATTGACTATATGAATAAGTGATTTTTTAATATATATCTTAACTTTATGGGATAATATATATGTTAAAGTACCTATAAAATAGTGTTTACTGGCATCGTCCATCTAAAGCAATGCAGCAATAAATCTGGTATGCCCATATCACCTCCTGTGTTTCTTGTCTTTTCTATTCTTTGAGTTTGAGCCCACAGCCTTTTATTATATTACTGATCTCAGAAACAACTGCTTTATTTCTTTGCATCTAAGTGAAGAGCCCTTCCTCTTAAAATCCATGTTCTGTAATACAGAAAAGTCATTAAATGAACTGATTCAGAAACCCCAGCTAGTAAGACATATTCAGTATTTTGCAGATGAGTAAATACAGGTCTTTTTAAACAAACTGTTTACAAACTACAGGTATTATGTAGGGAAAATCCTACCAATAAAACTTGGCATGGAGAAAAGACACTGTTATGAAAAGGAACAAATAGCAGATGTTCTGAGCAACAAAAATAAGACATATAGTCACAGGAAGTGTTACACTGGAATGTAACCAAGACAGCAGAGTAAGCATATTTTTAAAAAGCAGAAAAATATAAATAATTAATAAGCTCCAGTCAGTGTATAGCTGCCAGTTGGATAATTTAGGGCTTCACTTTGCTTGATATCCAAAGAATGAAACTAACAAGAAATACTATACAAAGGCCATAGAAAAAGTATAGAAATATGTTAGTATTTCTAGTATAGAATAGAATAGTATAGAAATAATATAGAATAGTATAGAAAAATGTTCATCTGCTGAAAACAACAGAGCTGGGGGCTGGAGTTACAGCAGCTGCATGTGTGTGTACACCCAATGTACAGCCTACACAGGCTTGCATTCTTGACTTGGAAAACCTGAAGATTCTCTAATCAGAGCAAACCCCATGATATATAAATAAAATTTTCATCCTCCAAATAGGAGGTTAAACAGTATATAAACATTCTCTGAAGATGAAAAATTCTGCCAGGTAAATCATACACTGTCAATTTAATCAACAAAAATGGTTCAATTTGTTCTTTTAACATTTTTCTTGTGCAGACTTGTATTTATGTTATGAAATCTAGAGTGAAAGTGTCCTACAATTCTGACTCATACTCTAATTGATTGAATAGATAAATGTGAGATCAACTGCAGCACAGTTCTGTAGTGAAAAATGAGCACAGGACTGGCTTCTATTAAAAAAGAATAAAGCGCTGTAAACCACAATTCTGGATGAAATGCAGTAAACAAAATACAACATTTACATCCAAATTGGTCTTCACAATAAAACTGTAATTTTATTTTTAAATAACTAATCAAATGGTTAAGATGAATGCACATTTACTTAATTAATTGCCTGTTTTAATTACCACAAATAATTTTGAACACCATGTATGTGAAAACCTGATAAGCCATTAATGCGGAACATGCAAACTGAGCAGAGAATTGAAGGGATGACAGCACAGGAGCTGAACAATACAATTCTGTTTTGTTACTAATTTTTTTTTCTTAGATGAATCAAAAGCCAGTACTATGCAACATGTGTAGGATTCAAAAATTACTTTCCATCTCACCATTGTCAGGTAATATCAATCTAATCTATGAAATAAGACATTAAAAAGGTCAAGACAAAGAGTTAAAAGAAAAACTACTTTCTAAGTAACAGGTAAACTATACAGTGTAAATATTCTACATTGTTGCATGTATGTAATAAGAGATATTTATTAGATTTACTTGCAGAATTGGATTCCTAATATTTTCTTCAGGATCATTAGCTAAAAGCATGGAAGGAATACACAGGTTGGGATAACCAATCTACAATATAGCTTACATACAGTTATTTTTTTTAAGAAAGTTTAACTAACAGATATTGGGAAGGGATCCTTCCCTGGGAGGGTGGGCAGGCCCTGGCACAGGGTGCCCAGAGAAGCTGTGGCTGCCCCATCCCTGGAAGTGTCCAAGGCCAGGCTGGACGGGGCTTGGAGCAACCTGGGCTGGTGGGAGGTGTCCCTGCCCAGGGCAGAGGGTGCCACTGGATGTTCTTTGAGGTCCCTTCCAACCCTTAACATTCTACAACAAGATTTTCTTGGCCACCAACTCCTATCCAAAAGTTGTGCGAAGTGTGTCATTTTCTTAGGGTTCTATTACATTGTTTATTCAATTTAAGGAAGACTGTAGAGTTTGTTTTCTCAGAAGCTGATTCCTTAGTACCAAAAGGTGAAAGACTTTCACTCCTCAAGTGTTATGTTTTTGAGACTACAATTTTTCAAGGCTCTTGAGAAAGCTAAATGTCTCTCTTGGTTTTACTGGCAATTCTACTTGTCTGCTATATTGCTACATGAGAAAGTACCAGAAATAGTTTTAGCTCTCTTGTATTCTTGTACAAGTTGGCAATTGAGCAATAGCTTGGTAACAAGCACATGTTCAAATATTTTAAAAGCAGAGTTCACTATTTTAAAGAAGTTTGCATCACTGTATAGTTTTCTATACTGCAATATCAGAACCTCACTCCAGTAAGAAGTAAAATTAGGGGAAATGGTGCAGAGTAAAATAGTGCTCAAGTTATTGAGTTACGTAAACTATGTCTTTAGTCTGGCCTGTCCCAAACAGTTCTTGAAGAATTATGAACAATTTGGATGCAGAGCTCTAATTAAAGACCACCTGATGAAGCACAAGTCATCACAATCTAAATGCATGCATACAGCATCGCTTAAATTGCCTTATCCTAAAAGCTGAAGGACTGAAATATCCTCCAGACAAAAACCGGAGTGAAACTCAGAAAAGTAAAAAATTAGTTCAGGACTACTTCATTCACAAACCCTTTAGCTATCGCTGCATTTTGCACTTTTATAGCAAAACTGGAATTTGTGATTAGCCATCAGGTGGTTCTATTCTGCTTACAAAATACTGTCATCCTTCCCTTGGCACAGCAGATCAAAATCTAGAGCATCCCATTTGACATGTACTTGTTTACTCTAAAATTCACTTTTAAAATATGAAGGCCACTTTTCTATGGAATACAAAAGAACACAGTAAAATATATAATTTACTGACAAATACATGGTAATAGTAGAGCTTTAATTCAGTTGCAAGATTGAGAACCAGAGATTCTTAGAAAAAGTGTGGAAATGTGCACCTATGAATTCTGTTCTTGTGAAAGTTTGTAGAAACAATTGCAGGGAGGTAATTCAACACTTCTGGCAAGTCTAATGTAGGATAACAAACTCTTCTCTGTCGGTATATAAGCTGCTCTTTTTACCAGAAATCTTCTGTCTCAGATACCTTTTTACCACAGCATTGAAGATATAATGCCACTGCAACATATTTAGACATTTTAAACTTTTTTTTTTTATAAGTAGTTAAGAGTTACTAATTTATGATAAGTATTTTTAAAATACAGAGACTGGACGTGTGCCCACAAGCATTACTGACACGCACATAACTTTGGTCTTTCTCACTGCAACTAAAAGCAGCCAGCCCCTTGTTTAGAGCTCTGTCCCCCTCCTTGTAGTGCTGCCAAATACACTATTTTTGCACAGGTGTTACCACTTCTCTGTTCAGGGTTTTATTCAGAAAATTATTTCCACTTTTCTGCTAGTAATTAGTTTAATGTCATCCATTTGTTACACAGTGAAAATTCTGCCTAAGTATTTTTAGCCTAGAAAAGAAGAAAAAAAAACAAAAAAACAACAGAGGTTAAGAGATCTGAAAAATCCAAAGAATGAGTTTACTGTTGTATATTGTACTGTGAAAGTTTGCCTTGGTGCCCATTAAAACCATGTGAATCAGCCAAATTATTTTTCAATGAATAGTCAAAAAACAATCCTCTTCTATTTTTACAAATACATAGAATTTACACAGATTCTCTCTCACAGAGATTTAAAAGCCTGAATGTCCTCATATATAACCACAGAGTAAGGCCATGAGAGCAGGGACACTGATTTTGCATTGAAGTTGACTGTGTATCTGCTAACTTTGGGCTAAATCCTTGATTAAATCTGTGCAGTAGAGTACACAATAAATGGCAGTGCAATGTATTGGCTGTTATCAGGTAATTTTCATTTTTTGGTTAACCAGAATAAGTTCAGTACCAGATAAGGAAGTCTAATCCTGTAAAACCTGTTCTGTAGTTAGTTCTGTACTGACTGAAGCACTCTGTCATCATCTGTGTAAGGACCACTTATGCCCTGAGATGCTCCTCTGGATACACCACTATCAATATATGACCATCTGAAGCAGTGCAGCTGCTTTAGTTGCGCACTAATGAGGAAACAGATTATTTTAGAGGGTCCTAATTTCACAAGATAATTGAGAAAAACCTCTGTTCCATCCCAGACTTCCTGGATTAATCACAGACTAAGCAATATTGCAGCACAATTTTAAGCATATGTTCTATTCTACTCTTTGATGTAGAGCCCAACCAATAATCACCTGGACATAAAATACATGCCTGAGTGCTTCCAAAAGCAAATCTTTATGATGTTCCCAGTTAAAAATATCTGGAAACAGCTATACAAAATATGATACCAAACTACCCAATATATTTTGCTATTGTCATGAAGACTATTGCATCACAGTGACATGTTTATGCTGTTGTGAATTGATATCATAAAGTAATGGTTGCTAATCTGCTGTACCTACTTTTAAAACTGTCACATCAGTTTTTAAATTTTATCTGTTTAAGTGCTGTACTCCTTTCAGAAACCATTAATGAATGAAAATTAGAAAGACATTTCCTTTCCAATATGCTCTTTGAAATCAATAGGGCTAAAGGATTAAGGTGCAAGACAGAACAACAGGTTTAGGTCTTTATCAAGATATGAATGTCTTAGAAAATCAGGAAGACTTTCAAACTTTTGATATGTTATAGGTATCTCATCATGCAGTTGCACTGCACTAATCCTGTGTTCAAATCACTCTAAGGGTAACTGTGCTTTAAGCACTCAATTTCTTAGAACCATTTTCAGGTTTAAATATTAATTCTGTTTCTTTTACTGGACTGAGGGAGAACAAGAGATGATCTCTGACATTTGACAATCAGAAATGCTACAAGATTTTTAAAAAGTTGTGTAATAATCCCCCTTCCCACCCTTTACAAAACTGCTATGCTAAAATATTCATATTCCTGTTATTTTCAGTCTGACATAAAATAAAACTACTATGTAAAATACATAAACTAAGTTAAATTGTTCCTGCTTACACAATACTTCTTTTCTCATAGGGATTAAAATTAGAGCTTTTTAAAGTAATATAATAGATTTTGGAACTCCCAAAACTTAGCTAGAAGTTCCACAATCAGCCATGACTTTTGCTAGGCTAAGTTGCTTTTAAAGCACTTCACTTTCATACCTTATATTTAGATTTTAACTCAAAGCACTTTGCAATGGTCTGGGATGAAAACCTTAATTCTACCTGCCCCTTTGCAGAGTAACTGTTACAGCTTGTGAATGAAAATCAAACCAGAGCATGGAAGAAAGACATATGAAATGTTGTGAGATGGGAAATTACAGCTAAGAACTCTTAAAGAAGACTTTCTCTTAAAATATTAATACTTACTCAAAGTGCATTTATCTTATTTCACTGATGTTGGCTTTGATCTATAAACATGGGCATCTCTCCAAGGGTGAACCCTTCTCTGCCATCTGTTAGGACCAGGAGAGATGCTCAAGCTATACTCATTTCCCTCTCTCAGTAAATAAGTAAATAAATAATTTTGACAACTGGCAGGACAACTTCCAGGAGAGCATTTAAATAAGACAACTGTCTCCTTCAAAAGCAGCTGTTGTCTCTGTAGCAAACAGGGCACTCATCATGCAAACATAGGTGGGTTCCTCTGCAGCAGGAATCCTGATTGGTGATTAGTTGTGAGAGCCTCATTTTTGCCAACTATGAAACCTATGGGGGAGAGTTTTATTTCAATGCTTAAATATGCAAAGCAATTTTAACTTTCTGTCAAGGACTCAAGATGCTTTCCATAAGCTGCTTCTTCACATTCCAAAATCCATGGATAACTCTAATACTAAATATTAGGCAATGAGAACGATAGGAAAAGTCAGGTGCTTACATTTCACAAGAAATCTAGTTTTATCACAGATTTAGAAGAAGTAATTGAAATTAATTAGCTAATCTTATGGATAATTAATATGGATTTTCTTTTGAATCTGTATATTTTTACAGAATATCCTGTGTTTTGGTTCCCTGTACAGGCAAAATAATTTAGCTTCGCTGAGTCACTATATTATAGCAACAGTCCCATCACAGTAGGAAGCAAATACATCAGTGAGCCTCATCCAGGAGGTGAGGATGTCACCATCAAGGAATATGACTGAAAACAGAATCCAGAAATCTTGCAGTGTTAGCACTGGGGTCCTTCAGCTATATCTCTATAAACATAAATAGCACCTGCATAATATAGAGCTGATTAACAAATGCAGATCTGTAAAGGTTAAGTCATAAAAATAGACTAGTTTGCAGCACACTGTGAGAATTTCAGTCAATGCTGGAGTTATGCATTAAGTTAACCCTTAATTCTGATGTCTCTGTTTCCAAGAATCCTTTACTGGGCCTCAGTTCATTAATGAGGTAGCAGAGCCTTGTGTTTTATCCAGTAATGACTATGAAGGCCCACAAAGAAGTCTGATTAGAGTCCTTGGGGAAAAAAAAAGAGAAAGTGTGATGATGAATTTGGTCATCTGAGCTATCTGGTTTGAGTGTTAGCACCCTGCAACACACAATAAGCTTCCAAGATTTTATATATTATCATTATTACAGGAGTAATCCACTAGGAGTATTAACCAATATCTGTGAACTTGGCAGCTGCTTTCTGTATGGTTCCCTCAGGTTCTGTGAAAGCTCTGGATCTCAGAGGATGTGTTGTCATTTCACAAGCATGTGTGTCTGAGATGGTTGCATCACTGTAGCACTGCATCATTTTTAACACTGAAACGATGTCCTGTGGCAGCTGCCCCATGTAGGGGTATTTGAATGCAGTTAAACACATAACACCTGCAATATCTCCCAGTAGTAGCTCTCTTTTGTGTTACATGGATGGCAAGTTCACCAAGAGACCTCTTAAAGAGTGCTCAGAGTTCTGTGATTTCAAATAATTTAGCCCTGGTAAAAGTAAATAGCTGGGAGACAGATCTTTGTGTCCTGACTCATGCTACAGGGGACTGCTTCTCCTTTACTCACTGCATTTCTCTAAATTCCTAAATACTTTCCCAGGCTGCATATCAGACACTAGTGAAGAAAACACAAACTATCTCTGAGGGTTAAGAGGATTAAGCTGCATAGGACCTTTTAGAAGAAAGTTACCTAGATGGATGTGTATGTGAAGTCCCTCTTTTTCTTATTTTCATTGCTCTCTGCTGTACCGACAGATCCCACTCTGGATCAGCGCCACATTGGCTGCCACTGCACATGCAATTTCTAATTGCACTTGAATCACAGCTTTGCAAAGATTTATTGTATTTTATTGGGGGGAGGGAATGACAATTACAAGACGGCAGAAAAGCAATTTTAGCATTAATCTTGCTTGAAAATGAAAATGCAGTGGAGTTGAGAGGGCAGAGAAGGGTTTGGTTCCAATGCTGATTCTGCTATGCTTCCCTGTCCATTACTTATTTTTGTATCCACCAATATAAATTGTGGATGTTACTGCTTACTGTCTTTTACAGTACAATCCAATACCCTTGGGGAAAAAAAGCAAGGAAAGACTTAAAAAATGCCAGTACCCTTACCACAGAGAGTCATGTTTCATCATTTGAGAAATCTTACTGAAGTCAAATAACAAATTTTTTAATTTCATGAGGATTAAAGTTTTGATGAAAAACAGAAGGCAAGGTCTCTTTTAAGTCCACTTCAGCTTGCTGATATGATGCAACTAGAACTTGAAAAGGCATCTACACTACAGTGGCAGTTTATATGAAAAGACATAATGGCATATGGGTACAAAAGTACAAGTTTGCAAGTTGGGCATTCAGTCAATAATTACCACGTAACTTAAACTTCTAAATCTTTTCCTAGAACACCACAGAGATGAAAGCACAATTCTTTATGTCAGAGAAGTGACTTTCAAATTTGTGACAAAATACAGTGTGACAGCTGTCATTTTATAACATAAGGCTGATGAGTACAGACCGGACAGCTTTATGTGGTTTTGAGACATGAGTGTTACCTGGGAGACAAAATACAGGTACACCTTAATTGTACTGCAGAGTCCAGGCTTTCTTTCACCTGGGGAAAATCCTGCTGAGTGTCAAGGCCATGAAGAACTCTGCAAGTCAGGAACACAGTGAAAAAGAGGTCACAATAATTGTGCTTGAGTTTTCAGAAAGTCTGAATCTACTGATCATAGAAACTGTTCAATCATTTCTATAGACATTATTCATATCAGCCATGATACCCTCCCTGTTAATATTACTAATAATATTTTTGGATCCTGAAGATATGATCCATGTCACAAAGGGAAGATATATATGGACACAACTTTTCCAGATTAATAGAATTAATTGGGTAGAGCTTTCCACAGCTATTAAATGCTGCCTCCAGTGTAACAGCATTAATGCCTAGATTTTCAGGCATCTATTTTGTACATCTTGAGATTGCAGTGCTGTTTTACTGAGTAACTAATGTATCTTAGTCAAAACAGATATTTCTACTATATCTACAAAAAACATTAGTAGACTATAATTTGGGATATGATATTAGTTGTGCTCTCTAGTAAAGCAATTCAAAGCCTGGGTCAGAAACATCCACTGAAATTCTTAAAAACCAGATGGCTCATTGTGCTTCTGCTGGTTAAAAAGATGGGCTTGTTGACACCAGTGTTCTGAGAATGGCTTTTTTTGGTTTTCCCAAATTTGGGAACAGGAGGATCATTGTGTATTTTTGCTTCTGGTATTGAAAATACATATAATTAGGAACCAGAAAAGCCTACATCAGCCTTTAAATTAAAATTCACAAATTAGGAACAGACAAATTAGCAGTCAACAGAGTGCCTAGCTCCAACTGTAGGTTATTCTCCAAGGATTTGTTTTCTTTTACAATTTTACAGCATCTCAAAGTTGCCCTCAGTAACTGGTGTCCCCAGGACACCTGTTCACACAAGGAGATGAGGGGAAAACAAAACCCACAAAACACGAACAAAAAGCTTTTCATGCAGAAGTTTACTGGCAATTAAGACTAAACTGTTTTACTTAAAATTACCCTTACTTTCAGTGAATTTCTAATAAAAATTGTGTCCAAAATGCACATTTAAAGATAAAAAATGTTCCAAATTAGAGAATTAATGACAGGTAGGCTAGAAACTAGAAGAGTCTACATTTGAACTCTCTACTCTGCCATTGAATTTCCCAGTTGGTGAGGAACGACAATGTCCAAGTTAGGCCTGGACAGAGGGCTCAATAAGAAAAGAGCAGCAGTGCTGTGGGTCTGTGAAATGGGAGAAACAGGAAAGAAGAGAGAACAAAAATTATGTAACTGCAGAAATCTAGTAATAGATTGAAAAACCCAGGGAGGTAGAACTGGGGGATGTATCTGTGCTGGTGTAAACACTGGTATTTTTGGCCTGTGTTTTACCCCGCCACCTGTGGGAAGTAATTCTTTCCTCGCCAAGCTATGGGAAAAACACACTGATAAAGGGAGAAACTTTGTCCTTGAGGGAAACATTCAGTGTAAAGTAGAATTAATTGGGCTCACACGATCGGTTAGCGAGCGCCCAAGGACACTTGAAGGAGAAAGGGAGGAAGACAGGGATGCAGGAGACCCCAGACCCCTTTCACTGAGCTCCTCTGGAGCGGCCAGGCAGCCGCAGCGAGATACCACTCGCAATCCAGCGGGGAGGGGCCAGCGCCCTCTGCCTGGAGGGGGATGGCCACACCCACCGGGGTAGACGCTCCCCATGGCAAATAGATAACAGGGGGGTGGCTTGTCCTCGGGCGAGCTGTTACACATGAACGGACCACGTTGTCTCGGCGGGGACCCCGGTCAGCGGGCCGGCCTCTGGGGATGCTGCCTCTGCTCGGGGGGGATTGGGCATTCTAAAGTTGGTAAGACAAATCTGTGTAGGTAACACCTGGGGAGGGGTCCTTACATGGGGTGTGTGTTTCTCTTCCTCTCTCTCCCTTGCTCTCCCCCGCCCTCGCTGGGGGTTTCCGTCTTATTTGGCCACCTTTTGTAATAAAATACTGTTTAGATTACATTTACAACGGTGTTTGGTTTTCAGTTCTCACGTGAACCTTCTCTGTAACGGGGAAGCCTGTCAGTTCAAAATGCTAACAAAAACCAAGCTGAAGTCTGACCTTTTCAGAAGTTCCCTAGTTCTTAGCTGGTAACAGACCACTTCTAGAGACTGCCTGTAACCAAAGGAAATACCCACCAGCCCTGCCAATCCATTGAAATAAAAAGAGCTGTGTCTCATTTCTAGATTTGTAGCTCCATTCTTCAGTGCTCAGAAAACTTGACTTCTCATCAACCAAGCAAACATAACCAAGACTGTCTTCTCACCACAGAACTGTAGGAAGTTTCCAATTGACTTCTACAGTCAGTCAACAGTATGAACAGAGGAATGGAGAAAATTAAAATCATAAATATGTAAAATGATCGAGTTTAAAAATATATATAAAATGAATATATTTTTAAATTACAACACGTAAACTAAGTGAAACAACAGAGACCCTAAGAAATCCTGCTTCAGTTTCAGTATACTTTCACAGTTCCTTCATGCCTAAAACTGAAGAAACATTGATAGGATTTAATGGAAACTCCCATTTAAGCAATTATCTTACCTTGTTTCAAGTTAATTTATTAAAGTCAATGGATGTGGGAAGGCAATACATAAAAAAACCCCTAAAACCTAAAAAACCTGCAGCTTTATAATATATCCCTTTCATTCATTGTCAAATCAACCTTTCCAGGCCATTAAAAAAAACCCACAAAACAAACAAGCAGAATATTTTGTTAGATGCTTTGCCTGATTTTTTTTTCCTGACAATTTAATTGTCACTGACATGGTAAACATGCTAATTTACTGAATTCAAACACAAGTGTTATAAGGTTTCTCCAGCCAACAGCTTATCTTAGGGAAGAAATGTATTAAAACCGGTAAGCTTCGCTAATACAAAAGCATGAGTGGGTCTTATGGCAATGGTTCCATTTGTATCAAAGAGAATTTAAGAGATAATGAAATAAAACATGCTTAGTAGAAACCTGCAGACTGAGACAATATTACTAGGCCAGTCACAGGGGTTCAGTGGATGATGATGAAACAAAAATAAAAAGGCTCAGAGCTGCCACAGAATTTTACTGTAACAAAGCTGCACATTCTGAAATCCAAACCCTGCCAAAGAGTAGCACATCCTGAGAGCTGGATTTAACTTAACTGGATACTGATGAATGAACATATTTGAAGGCAGAACATTTCTGAAATGTTGTAGAAACATGTTGGCCATGACAACTCATGTGAGCACATCATGAAATCTGCTGCTGTGTCTGCTCTGTCTCTTACTTGCTTTCATTCACTGGCCTTGCTCTCCTGTTATTCATTAAGAAAGCAAAATATCTGGAAAAATTATCAGTTCTGAAATCTCTTTAATTATAGCCTGCAGACACTAGCATAATAAAACTAATCAAATAGACTGGGTATAACTAGATTAATCTTGCCAAAAACAAGGCTAAGTCACTTTGAAAATATAGATTTCAGCAGAAAATCAGTTTTCATACAGTCAGTGAAGAGAAGATTCCAAAAGCTTAGTTTTTAAGCAAAACTAGAAGAAAAATGAGTTCAACTTAAATATCAAGAATGACTTACATAGAAATCAAGATGGGAAAAGAGGCATTTTCTAGTTTCCTTAGGAAACTCACTGTTACCCTTGGCCCAAATATCCCAGCCTCTCCTCTAAGCCTGCCAGTCCTGCTGAAAACCTTGTTGTACTTCTGGGAAAATATTCCATTAACAAATCTCAGACTGAAGGTAGATTGGCAAGTTCTACAAGGTTCATGTGCTGTTCATCTTCTGATGTTGTAGACATGCTCCTCAGACAAGACTGGGGTTTGCAAGCACACACCCTGCCAGCTGTTATAAAACCAGCAGAACAAAAAAATATAGTATTAGAAATAACATTAATAAGAGAGCCAGGGGGATTTAATGGACATATTAAGCTGATTAAGGCTGATGAGATTTGGTTCAAAGAAAAATTCTAATATTTCATAAACGAAGGCTGAAGAACTCAGTTGGGTATTTTAAGATGCCAACAATTACTTTGCCCTAAATAATAAGTGGATAGGTGATGCAAATGTGATGCCTCTGGTTGCACTGCAATATGAGTCACTGGCTGAGATAAAGGAACAGAACAGATGAAAGCTGTAACATACTTAGAGTGTGCCTGCTCCTGTGATGCAGGGAGAAGGATACTTTCCTCCTCGGCTGAGTTCTCAGTGTCCTGAATCTTCAGCTGTGTCCTCAGTGCCTAGTCTGTTTTCTCTCTAAAAACCCAAAGGAGCTACACAGTGAAAATGCTATAAAAATCTATAATCCACGCTTTTGTCTTTCATTTCAGGCATGTTTATGTAGTTTCACATCAGCTCTTTTGGGAAATCCTTTATAAGACAGTGGGTTTGTACAGGCATGTGCAGTGAGTGCACAGGCATAACTATAAAGCTGAGAATGCCGAGAGGCTTTAAATGCATTGCACAGGAGCTAAGAATGATGCCAAAAATCTTTGGACTAAAAGAGAAGTTGCTCAGAAACAATATGTCTTTAGGCAGCAAGGTATTTATTGCCAAGGTTGGGAAGCCAGCCAGCTCACAGTGGACAAACTAGCTCAAATCATCAGTGCAAACCAGGTGTTTTATACATTTACATACGTGATTACAACATTTTTACATGCATTTTCATGTGGTTACTACATTTACTTACACATTTTAATGATGGGGGAGTCCAGGCAGGGCTTGGGGTGGAGCTTTCCAGAATCTTCTCTTGACATCAGTTTTGGGTGGTTGTTTCCACCCTTCAGTCTTGCCCCAGGAGTCTTTAACTCTTCTTCCTCACCTTGACCTCTTCAACTTTCTTTGTTCATGACTTGGTCAGTGAAGCTTACAAAAACTACTGGCCTAATGCCATTCTGCTCTATTCAAATGTCTGCATCATCCTAATTTATGACCACGAGGTTGATTATATGAAGTTCTCTAAGATCAGGTCCAGTGACTTGAACACAACAAACCATCATGTTCCTCTAGTAACACAAGCCGAGCAGGTGTTGAACAGTTTTAGCAGTTAACGCCTTGGAGGTTTACTCCCATTTCAAGAATGCACCCTATGGAAACCAGTTCCACTGAAAATGCAACTGTCAACCTGTTTTAAAACCCCATCCATTTAATTATAAGCTATGGATATTGCTTGCATCTCAGGCAAACACAGACAGCTGTGAGACTGCCTTCCAAATTACACCCGTTCCAAACACCTAAGGAGTCCTCGAGGTGCAGGTACCTGGCTCAGTAATACTCATAACTGCAACCTTAAAGTAAAAAACTTCTTTAAAGATTGTGCTCAGTTGGTCACTTTCTTCACTATTGTCCACGATAATCCCAAAATAAATAAATAGTTCTATTATTTCTGTTGGACATATGCCAAAAGAAAAGCCACTGAAAGAAGTGAGGCATTGTGACTTCAATTAAGGTTAAATCCTGTAAATTAGCATTCATCTTTGGTATGCAGTCCTTGTTGGAAAAAGTTCATTGACATAGTTTTCAAATGAAAGGAGGTTTTCAATATCATGAAATACTCTGCAGTTCATTTTCATGTTATCATTTCCTCTTTCAGAAAGCATTGTTTAAATTATTTTAAGTTCCTGTGTTCTTTCAAGCCAAATAAATGTTAATCTTTCAGAGTTTTGAATTCCAATTTTTCTTTTCATAAGAAATAGGGAAAGTAAATAAGTAAACTATTGAAACAGTAACAACCACCTTTGTAATAGCTATTGTGTTAATTTCTATCCCATCTCCATTTTCAATATTTCATGGCTGTAGAAATGGTCATCCCCTACTGAAAAAAAAGTGCTGGCAATTTTCCTGGCATGTATAACGAAAGCAATCCATGCTCAAATCTTAAATGCATCTCTATCGTACAAGTATTTCGCTTCAGTCCCTTACCTGAGGATGATTTAAACTTTGGTAATATAAATTGGAAGTTTTGTATTCACAACTGAGTAAACCTGCACATTCTCTACAATCATGTCCTTTCCCTGCTGTCAGGACAAGTGAGACAAAGTCACAGATCTTTAAAAATTTTATAATAATTTTTTAACTTTGCTATTATAAAAGGCAAGTGTAGAGAATGCAGAACTGAATTTAGCAAATCAGGCAACAACTTCATTTTAGACCCAAGAAAACATTCTGGCTGACACTGAGTTCTTGTGTTCTTACAGTCAACTTTTCTGTTTTATATTTGAGCTTTGATTCAAAATGAGCTTCAGTACTGATGCTTATATAAGAGCACCCTTCAATTCAGGATAGTCACAACTGAGTACAATAAATAAAGAAGTCGTCACTCATGAAAGTTCTCTGGTCCCTAATATAACACATCTAACTTCTGGACTGTTCCCATTGTGACAAACATGGGGATATCCATCATCCTTCTGTCCATCAAAGCACAAAACACTGTGACCTCACTAGTCACTCTTCCCACCACGCATCAATTTACTTCTAACGGGAATAATTCTATCTTTTTGCAACTTCTTAGAACTCCCCTGAAAGAAATTCTAGTCCAAATTGCTTTATTATTTTTATTATTTTATTATACTCTTTTTTTGACTCCCCTGATGGATTTCTAATGTGACTGTTTTATAAAATAAACTCATTGTAACATAGGTGGTTTAGAGTAAGTATAAAGTATTTACACAGGACTTAAATGATGAAAGAAGCCTTTGCTCCACTGAAGGTTTGCAGAATTAGGGCTACACTTAAAACAGTTTGAAAGTTTTGTCAACTACTGTCAGGGAAGAAAAACCCAGGGAGGTTACTGACACTAAGATTGCTCAATATTATGAATATGCAAAATTAGCACTTAGTAACATGGATGTATGCAAGGGGGAAAACTGATATTAGAACATGTTTAAGCATTTAAAAAAAAAAAAAAAAAAGTAAGGTTCTCAAGTTTCAAACTCCCTCTCCAAATCCCACAGAAGCAAAAAAACCAAACCCCAAACCACCCAACCCAAAAAACTGCACACTGTCTCCCTTACCAGATTCTGCAGATCGAATATACAGAGTACCAGAAACACTGCCTAGGAAATACAGAGTGACAGGCAGGCTGCAGTTCTCTAAATTAATTATCTGGAAGGCATTCTATATTCAGCCCAGAAGAAGGTGACGCAAATCCAATGTCAGCAGGTGCATTATCACTGGAATGTCATATCCTACTCCTCATAATCACATTGCAAAAATAAATACTGGGGATGGGTTTGAGCAATTGAAACAGAGGTTATTCTTGCCAGATTACCAAAAAAAAACCATCAAACGCCATCTTTAAGACAAACACATCCTGGATCGATTCCACTGGGGCTTTACCCCCATTTTAACTGGAGGAAAACTTTCTGTAAATTTAACTGAGAAAACCAGAAACAGACACTTACTGCCATGCATCTGTTTAGTCTCCCTACATGTATTTTGTATTAACTTGTTATTTATCTTTATCATCAAGGTTTCATAACTGTAAATATTGCCCTTTGAACTCTCATGATCTTACACTCTTTGAATATCTGAGTCTTTTGTCACACACTGATTTTCATACTCCTAGTTGGGTATTTAGTGGTGGTGGTGGGTTTTTTAAAAGGAAATTAAAATTTTCAGCATTTCAATTAATTGTGTAAATTAATAATTCATATTTTCATCATTGCTTGAAATAAATTATTAATTTAATGATAGTTTTACTAAAGATAATAATTTTGATTCAATTAGGCTTTGATAGAAAATTACTTAGTGGTAATCATATTTTGAAATACTGAATTACTGTCTTCACCAAAGGGGCTAAACAAAGAAACTCTATTTTAAAGTGACATCCAACATGGACAGAGAAGGAGTGGGTGATACAAATACACTTTACTCACATCTCTCGCCTTTTGTCTTGTAAGTAGTCTTTTAAATAAAATAGCTCATTTCAGAAATAATTTCCCCTTGAAGCAGATCTATGGACTCCAGTAGTTGAAAGGGGCTCAGGTAAGCTTTTAAATGTATTTTTTTCTTCATAAAACTGTTCACAGAACAGAACACACTTGTTCCCATTAGCCCAAAAGTAAATTTGCCTTTGTAAGTTATTTATTACAAATGAAAGAGATCTAGTGGTTCTTAAAGGCAGTTATTAAATATTTATTTTTAAAAGATTAGCCTTCATTTCAATTTGTAGGTATTGATTGATACCTACAGATTGATATTGTCTCTCACTGGTGTCATAAGGCAATGAACCAGTGGAGATTCATATCCTTACACAAAACCAAAAACTGAAAAAGGAATGTAAATGAAAGCACAGTGTTTGCAAGTTTGAGGTCCAGCAAAGTACTTAAATTAACTCAGTGAACTACCCTTGTGCCTTTAGCACTCTGCTGATCAAGGCCATCCAGGAGAGGATTTCTGTCCCTGGGACTGTGCAGATATCAACTCTCTGTAAATATTTAATATCCAGGAAATCCTATTCAATATCTACCAGTTTCCCTCCCATCTATTTCGTAACAGGTTTCCTCTCAATCCACAAAGTTTATTTATAAAAAGTGAATGAAAGAGGAAATACTCTAAAAATCCATGGTCTAACTGGTATCACTGTTGATAGAATTCAGTGAAGGTGTCCAGAGCTGCAAGTCTCAGCCCCTGGCCCAGACAGCTGCAAAACCCAATGGAACCAAAGGAGAACCTGCACAAAGGAAAGTTATAGATTGAAAACGACCTGGGGAAGACTGGGAATAGGAAATCATTATCAAACACAATCCTGTCCCTTCTTCTTTTAGAGGCAGTGAGAGGAGCACAGTGTGACTTCAGAAGCATTAGAACTATCGCCTCTTTCTCCTCTCTCTGCTCCCATCCCAGACAGCTGGGCAGTGCCAGCTGGGAGAAACCATGTTCCACAAGGATTCAGGTCTCAGGGAGCTTGTGGAACAGAATCACTAAAGCTGCTGAATATTTACACATACTGCATTTAAAAGTAATCCAGTTTACCCTTAGAAAACACAGGCTGTATGAAGGATCTCTCTGCAAGGCTATCAAAGGTACTTTATTTGTGAGGGGGAAAGGGAAAACACCTGAGAACTGTTACAGAGATCCTTATCTGCCCTTTCCTCCCATCTTTACACAATGAATTTATGAAATGGAAAAGAAATATAGAGTGTTTGTCATAAGGAAACAACAAATAGAAATGCCTTTACTTCAGCTTGAGAACTATGAATTTATTTTAAGCTACTGAAAGAATGGTTTTTGTTCATCTCAGTAAATCAATCAATTTCTTAGTGAGAAGCAAAGAAAGAGGTCTTGAGTAGGTTTTCAGAAGCACAACAGAGGAAAAACAAGCTTAACCAGGGAAATGAGTGCAGTACAGCCAGAGTATAGTGAAAGATGGTAAGAAAAATTGAAAAAAAAACCCCAGTGATGTTCCAGGGGCAACACTAATACTAAATTCATATGTTTTAATTGCATAATAAGCCTACCCAAATCACTCACACTCTGAGTATTAATTAAGGATTTCAGTGTCCCTGGGACGAGAAACTGTCACCACTTTCACTGAGGCACCAAGAGGTTAAAGCATGATTATGCTCTGAATTTTTATTTTGCCATCTTCCTGGTAGTTTGGGAAGTTCTGCTTTAGTAACCTCTAGTGACTTTGCATGGACTCAAAACTGATAGAGACACCAATTTTAAAACACAGTGTACTACAAATTCAGTGCAATATTGACACAGTAACACGGTTAAGCTATTTGCTTCCATCCCAATGAGTCAAATTTCATTTCTTACTATTTCTCATGAGATTTTGAATTGCCATCACACAGCAAGGTTCTGAAGCTCATATCAGATAGAAAGATACAATGAAAGTACTTTGGTCAGCAGCAGACCCGCATGTGTCACATGACATATAAAAAGCACAAACTGAAACAAAACATCCATAGAAGGAAGTTATAAATCCCAAAACTATTCATTCCAATGAGACAGGTAATCTCTCTCTCGTCTATACCCAGATCACCTTCCAATGTCAATCATCCTACTCTCATCCTCTGCTCTCAGCCCTGCTCAGTGTTCCAGGCATTGGTTTCTTTGCCAAGCTAAGGTTGCCTTCATTCTTTTCTTTTTATTTTTTCCTTTTTGAATGGTGAATGGTATCTTTAAACAGAATTCCTTAATCATACATAACATACATTGGTATGTAAGAAAGTATAACTATGTTTGTGTCTCCCAAGATGCTATTTCCAATTAAGGCTTGCTGTGTCCTGTGTTCTCTGTGTGGATAATCACATTATGCTTTATGAGAGCTCTCAGCTTGTTAAAAGACCCTTCCTGGAGAGGACCTCAGCTCCAATCTGGAGTGGAGGTGTGGTGCTAGGCCCATACTCAGCTCCCAGAAGCAGGGTCAGGACCACATTACTGCAGTGGGGGAAGGGAGGAACAAGACACCACTAAACTACAGCAGTGCCATGGAATGCCTGAACCTCCACAGGGGTCTGGGATGGGAAGGGGATTGTTTCCCTCATCTTCCTTACATGAGCCATGCCATCATTAATGCCCTGCCAAACACTTTTTCTGGTATCTCCTGGAGCTTTACCACAATATCCCAAGCAGGAAAGCACTGCTGTCACCACTCTGCAGGCATGGCAGGCAGGCACAAAGCCTGCATGGTCACAGAGAGACACCTGAGTAAAGCCCAGGCAAAGTCATCACTTAAATTCTTCACTTTCCTATCAAGGCACTGAATTTGGTCACCAGGAATTGGATCCACCTCAGCAGCGACAGCAGCAGGCAGGAAGCTCAGCAGCACAGCCCCCCAACACCCTGTGAGCAGACAGAGATGATCACCAGATTAAGCAGCTTACAGTTTAGTTGAGGCATCAGCAAACCCTGGGTTAAAACTTCACATTAAGTTTTTAAATACTAGCACTAGTATGGTATCAACAAAACCAAATTAATGGGAAAAAAATCTACCCAATCAGAAAGTTAAGTACCTTCATCCTCTATTCTGATTTACACATGGAGGTAAACACACCAAGAGAGTATGCCACTGATGAAAACAGCAGCTTATTGGAAGTTGTGTGGGTTAGAGTAAGAACTGGACCATAGATTCTTTTCCCTACAAAAAAAAAAAGGGTTTAAAAACATTTTGAGCATTACTAAAACAACATAGTGAGAATGGCTGAAAACTACTTGCTTACACTGAAAACTTTAGTGCTGAATTCTTGAAAGTATTGGTGTTAATATCCTAACGATCAGAGCAATTTTTGTTCAAGGCAAAGACAATTTTTGTTGCTGAGTTACCCTACTTTTTATTCTAAAAGAGAAAACTCATTGCTTTGCTACATAAGCAGCAGTGTTACATCCATCCTGAGAAAAATATGATGAAAACCTGCCTTACTGAGAGGAGAGTCTCACAGAATAGATTTCCATAAAGAACATGGAGGTTGTTTTTGATTTTTCTTGTGCACACAGATTTGCTCCAGATGGTCTGAAAATGCTCTACATGTAAATTGTACAGCAAAATATGCAGCAGTAGAAAAGATTATGGAACCTCGGAAAATTCTTCAGTCTCTTCTGCAAACATAAGATAGATTAAAATGCAAAGCCTTAGATGGATCCTATCCCAAATGCTCCCTGAACACCAGGAGCAACTTACATTCATTCCATTGTTGCCTATTAAGAAAAGTGATAGAACAAAACAGCAACAAAACCCAACAGTGAGACAATGTCATTAACAAAACAAGGCCTTTTTGCTTTGACTTTTCTGGTAGACGAACCACTCATTGCAAATTAAATGGCTGCTTAATTATCAGTTTAGAAGTTCTGTATGCAAAACAACATATAAAGTTTGGTTTATATCTTTATCATTAAATGAAGGGAATTAAATGCACATGAGCTTTGAGGGAAAAGAAGAGCAAGGACTAACGCACAGAATTGAAAGCTTAGTGCTCTTCCTGCCAGCTGTAAGCGTAGCTCTAGATGAACACAAAACCTGCTATTGTAGAATAATCCTATTCCTCCTTAGCTCACTTTCAGTTTCACCATCACCTCTGCAAAGAGAACAAAGAAGAAACAAAGAGTTAAACAACACTGAGAAAGGTTCTGATATATCCAACATGGTCAGAAATACATAGAGGGAATTATTTTCATTCAAGTAGAAGGGAATTCTGTTGTGCCATGTGATCTCTGGAATTTGGAGATATGGCATATTCAAATTTGAATCGACATCCAGACTAAACAGTGACATAAAGTTCAAGGATGTATCAGATGTCAATAGACAGAGTTTCCTTCCAAAGTCTGAGAAGTTAATTTCCTGTATAAGGCACATTTTATTCAATGTACCTACAAGTAAAATACACTAAAGTAACATCAAAAGTAATTAAAATCCCCTCTCTAATTTTAGGAGTGATAGATAAGTCAAACCTGTAAAACACAAACATTATATTTTCCTATTCCATTCTATTCTTCTTTAAAATTAACTTAATGACTTTTTGAGATTATTAATGAAATATTCACAAGTTAGCATCTTATCAATGAAATAGCAGTCTTTTACTATTGGTACTTGAAAACTTATATCTGGGGCAGTATTAGTCTATATTGAAGTTCTGTTACAAATTTTTTTAGTTATGCTGATTAAAAATCAGTTTACTGTTAATAAGGCAAAACTCATCCTTTCTAGACTAAAGGGAGTTTTGGTTTGTTGGGGTTTTTTGGTCTTGAAAGATCCTATGGCAGGAGATAAAGTCCAAATCTAGACAGAGGAAGGCTCAGAGCAAGAGAAATCATTTAAGACTTGCTAAAGAAAGACTGTTAGTAGATCCTTATTACAATATTGTCTTTCTTGTTACCTATGTAGGACACTTCTAAAACAAGGTATGTCAGATATGATGAAATATATGACGAAATACTTAATCCAACTGTTCTACAGAAAATATCTAAATCAGATGTTGAATTATCACAAGTGAAACCTGATTTTGTCAGAAATCATCTCTCTGCTTCAAGGTTTGGTTTGCTAATCTGTGCTCATTATTTGCCAGATTTCCTTTTTGGTGCTTTACAACATGCTGTTTATCTACTGAGGGAAATTTAATTGCATCTTCTCCTTCACTACATTGAATATGGCATTATTAATACAAATGGAATTTGTGTTGGTAAAGCAAGAAGCTGGCATCTTACTGCCTGCAGAGAAAGGACAGCAAATGAAAAAGCAGTTTAGCTTTTTGCTTTTTAGCAGATGAGCTTTCTACCAGTGACTTCTAATTTTAACCTATTCTTAAAAGGTTAGATAAATCTCAAGGGCACACATATTTGCTAACTAGAAATAAAAGCTGCAAGCACTACAAATGAATGCTGCACAGTATCAGTATTGTCAAAAACTATCTACACCAGAACCATACTTTCGGTCAATCTATTTTAAGAAGTGATTGCTATTTCATTTCTAGGAAGAAAAAACAAACATTCTGTCTGGCTGATCCCACAAACGTTTCACATATGGATTCCCAGGATGAAAAGCAAGCATAATATAGTAAAGGCAGCAAGATAATTAAAATATCTGAGTATTTACTCTTAGTTCTTAATGTGTGTGTCAGAAGGGAAGCAAATACTCTCAAAACCAACAGCACACATACTGTTCCAGCACTCTTCTGAAGGCTAATGATGGTGCTTGCATTTTGTTCAAGCCAGAGGCAGTCTGACTTTAGCAATGTTCCACTAAGCAAAAAGCTCACTGCTGCTGTTCTGATTTTCCATGTAGGCACGTTCCGTGACTGCTGCTCATGGCCCTTCACTCTGTCTCAGTCAGTCTAGCACTGTGCTTTAAGAATCATAGGTTCTACTTATTGTTTTGAGCATTTCTTACACTCATTAGTAAAAGATGATCTAGCAGAATACTCTTTTGGATGGAAGTAGAAAGACTGAGTTATGGCAGAGTGCTGATGGATAACAGTCACTTCCCAGTAGTACAGAGCATGTTTTACAGATGTCCTTTTGCTCACAGCAGAGAAAAACACTGAAATACCTTCAGTGTAGCCAGTGAAATAAAGTACAATAACTATTAAAAACATTGGCACCTTAGTAACTGGCACCTTTTATTCTAAAGGTGAAACACCAGAAGAAGTTGGGTCCAAAAGTTATTTGTGTATTTGATTGGAATAATCACATATGAAACTACTTCTGTCGAGTGCTATCACATTCAGTTTTTCCTGCTTATCACCCAATCATCCAGGGGCTCTTACTCAAATCAGATTGTATTGCAACAGTAAGTCTAAAAAGATGAAAGTTATGTCAGCATATCAGTGCTGGGAGAGGAAAAGCACTTTATCACTTCAGGAAACTCTAAACAATGATAGGAATAGAGTTTGAGTAAGATATAGAATAATCTTTAAACATTCCTGTCAGTGCTACAAAGCTAGATTATAGATTTCATTTTATGCATTACCAGTAATCAAGATTTATTCACCCAAACCTTTCTGTCATCAAAGCAAATACATCCTTCATTGTTCTGCTCTACTTCAGTCAGGAAGGCAGTAAAACCTGTTTAAACATCCTCCACTGTCTGTATTAAATAGGTTGACTAACCTCTGTCACACACAGATTATTTCCTCTCTCATGCTCTGTTCACAACACACTTTAAAACTGGACTCTGAGAATACTGTTATGTGATACACTAGAGAAGGAAACATTTCCTTACAAATGACTATCTTTTTTACTGTTCTTTAAATGTTCCACTTTGAGAGCAGAAAGAATTCCAGTAAAAGGTTATTACAAACCTTGACACCTTCTACTCCAAGTTTGAAGTGCAACTCTTCCACATTTCCCTAGCATATCACAGTGGAAACACTGAAGTGTCAAACTTGGAGTAGAAGGTAAAAATAAAAAAATAAATAATAAAAAAAAATATAGTATGATTTATAGGGAAATTTTCTGTAACATGACTCTAAGTTTTGCTTGCTATAGATTGATCCTTCCTGTTGTCCAAACACTAAAATAAAATGAAAACCACAGGCTAAGTATTTCAGAGGGATTATTCCACCTTTTCTGTTTCTAGTAGTTCCTCATACATGCTACTATGTTGTATTAGACTAAGAACGTTAAAGCTGTTCCTTTCACTCCCCCATGCAATCACAGAGTGTCTCTGTAAAACATAAAATTTTCCTCATGATTCAGTTAAAAACCCCAAATAGCTGATAAGCAAAAGATATACAGCTTGATAAAAATATTTCACGTGATAAAAATCAGTGAAAGACGAGTGGCCTGGTAATTCCAGGATTTAAAACAGCACAATGAGGGCAATCTCAGAACATCTATTATGCAGAACAGGGCTAAGCTAGACTTATGGAAAAACCTGAGAGCAAGGCAAAAGAAGAGGTGTCATACTTGTAGAAATACTTTTGGATTTAGTTTATTTCAGTAAGATCTGTTAGAAATGAACCCCCATAAAGAACACATCAAATGAGCAGATTTCAGTGATCTGTAGACAGATGTCTCCAAGACAAAGAGCCACATGCTCCTCGGAATGTTTCTGGACACCTGCAGCTTGTGGTTGAGCAATACCGAGGCCCAAATAAATGCAGTAGGCTGAATGCCCTCCCTGTCACTGCTAGCCTGAGAGCACTTACAGCCTTAATCCATGGTTCAAACACAGCAAGAAGACTTCACGTCAGTAATGACACATCTGTTCCTAAAGACAGATACAAAAACACTGGCTGCCAATGCTGTCTCAAAAACTGCCTGTGGAATAAGCACATCTTCTCAAATTAAATGTTTGTCCTGTATGGAGTGACTTCAGCTTGTACAGAATCTTCTGTACTGGACATGGCCCAAAACATAAAAGCAGGTCCTGACTTGCAATCAAATGATTAAGAGGTAGAGAATGGGGTCAGTATTTCCCTTTGCAAATGGAAAGCCAAAGTTTAAGCAGCAAATTAATTTTCCAAGGCCATTATTCAGTAGATATGCAGGATTCCAAGCAGTCTTCAATATCAAGATTTCCTTGCCTCTCCAAGAAATTACCAACTAAATGCATGTCCATTTTTAATTGATTGGGAAAATTCTGTTGACCAGATCCATGACCACAAATTCCTTAACTATGGGAAGTATCTCCTATTGATTCGCCATAAATTAGTAGGTTATTAAAATCAAATTCTAAGTAAGTAGCTTTCAAAACTGTTTCTAAACTGAGAGACTTTTTTGAGAACAGTGCGTGCTTTGGGCTGAAATACAGTTTATATACTGCAAAAAGGGATTTGCATTTGCTCTTTCTTTGCACTGGGGCATAGGATTGCATACTTAGCACTATCACCACCACAGGGAAGAGTGCACTTCCCACTGGACTGAGGTCTGGCAGTGCTTGGATGAGGTTCTCCATGCAGTTTGATAAGCAGCCATGATACACGCGGTGCGTGAATACGTGACAAGAAACTTGCTAAGAGAGAGAGGATCTGTGTAACTGTCGAGTGCTTTCAGTTTTGTCTTTTCTGCATTACATGGGTTCCATAAGTACAATTTTCCATAATAGCTTCAAAATTACACTTTAAAATGCAATATATTATGCTTAGATAAATTACTTGAGGAAGTTAAGTGATCCTAAAAGCTTATGCTAATACTATTCTAATTTCTATATGTTATGGATTTAAAATCTTGGAATTTTTCTTTCATCTACCAACCCTGCACCTCAGAGATCACCTCCTCTCTCCTTTTCAACGGTGGAACCAGGAAAAAGACTGCACGCCCCACAGAAAAGAGTTCCACCTGGCCCCCTCATGAACTGCTAACAATGAATCATTTGCAGCAGCTTGCCGGGGCA
>JAWWEU010024672.1:0-30890 GCA_035583155.1 Acropternis orthonyx | reverse complement strand
CCTGTGCTCTGGGATGGCCCTGCTGGAGCAGGAGGGGGCACCAGATGCCCCACTGTGGGCCCTTCCAGCCTGACCCATCCTGAGACATACTGCTTTTTATAAAGGTAATTAAAACGAGCTACCAAATAGCAAGCAATCTTCTGGAAAAAAAAGTAGTTCTTGCTGTCTTTGAATGATGCTCATATTTTGCATTTTTAGTTTGCCTTACAATACCTAACCATTGTTTGGAAACATTAATGTTCTCCAAGTGCTCAGACAGTAAAATGGAAGTTTTGGCTGACATTTGAAGTGATGTCAGAACAGTGTTACCATGCGTTGGCAGTCATTGATCTTACTACACAAAGTGATTTGTTGTAGCACAAAAAATGTGTGCTTTGCTGCAAGTGGAGCTGTGGAAAAGAGCTCTCTGTTAGTCTAAAAAATGTGACCCATGTAATTGATGCCCTCACATGAGGAAAGTGATAGACAAACATGCATATATATATCCAAGTTGCTGGTGGAGGCTTGGCAGGTGCCTGGAAATATGTGTAAAGAGTATAGGACTTTGGGTGTTTTATTTTGGTTTTTTCCCCCCACATGCAGTCTTGAAAAACTCTATTTTTATATTGTGTGATCAGAAGATTGGCTTAATTACATACAAAAGATACGTAATAGGTATATGGCTCTTCTGTTTGATTCAGAAAATTTTTTCTTGTGCATTTTAATGCCAACTCATGGGTGGTTTCATTTTTAAATGATACTTTGGCAGTAAAAGCTTCCAACTGTTACATGTTTTATTTTTCATTTGCATTCTACCGTTTAGCTGTACCCTTGTTACAAATCCTTTATCTTTAGCTTTGCATGGAGCTTATTAAGAGGATGCCTTTCTTGGTGAATATTTAGGGAATAGATTTTGATTATTCTTCTGAAGGGCTATATTGTCAACTTTGTTGTGGAGTGACAGATTTAGATGCGGATTTAGGGACCTTCTGAGAAAATGCTACTTCACTCTGCTTCAATGCTCCTGTTTTTCTCTGGAAATAGCCAGGCTGGGAAATTGCTCTTTGTTCCATTTGTCTGTCTCTCGGATTCACGTGCCCAACAGTCTCTGCCCTTGTTTGGCTCAGCACTGGTGGCCCATGCCAAGCCCTGGCACTGCGCTGTGTCTTTCCCCAGCCCTTCTCACAGTGCTCTGAACAGGACCAGCTCTGTTTTCTTTATGCTCTTTCTGCTTTGTCTTCTAGAGCTTTGCAGTATGCCCTGTTATTAAGGTGTCAGGTAGTCCTACATGTTTACACCCTTATTCTCTGGGCCCTTGGTTCTCTGTAGAGGCTGGAGATGTGCCTGTTGGTGTGTAACCGGCCAAGTTTTGCTGTTTGTCCAGCTGTCCTGTACTGGGCACTGATGACAAAGTTGTGCCACACCATGAAGGTTGTGGAGAAGGTGTAATGAGGACAGCAGCCCTTGTTCTTCCTGCATATTTAATAGGTTTAGAAATTGCATCACTTTTCTGACTTTCCAGGCATGCCAGGGCACTCTCTCTGTGCGCTGCTTCTCTTATTCTCCTTCTCTTCAAGTATTAACATGAAGTATTTATTAGGAAGTAATAAAAATCTATTACTTCTGCTGGAAAATGTAAATTGCTGTTTCTTATCTCTCTCCTTCTTTAAGACACCTTCACTGTGTCTTTAAAGTCCACCTCCTGTTTTGTCACAAAAGTAAATCCCCAAAGCAATCTTTTAAAGACTCCAGCATAGTCTCCCCATCTTACTGTGTTTGCTGGTTAGCTCCTTGGACTTCTAAAGCCTTCAACTGGATCTGGGCTTGTGATGAGGCTTGGTAATTGGCTGTCAGCTGGGAGTGACTAAAAGCAAAACTTCTGCCATGCAGTCAACTAAAAAAGCCCCTGCCTTTTCCTAATGCTTGGACCCTGAAAAGATCCCCCTTCTAACTTAAACACCGCAATAAAGTCATTAAGCAACAAAACAAACAAACAAACAAACAAAAACCAACAACAACCCAAACAAAAAAACCCCCCAACAATAAAGTTAAAGAGTCAGAAGTAGTATTTTATTCCTTTGATATGAAGAGCCTGCCTCTTGCATTCTCTTTGGCTGCTGCACTACTGGCTCATCCGCTTCTTTAGCCAAACAATTTATTTACAAGCAAGGTGGAAAGAAGAACAGTTCTTAAAAAACAAAAATAAAAAATACCTAAAATCTGATCTCATGCAACAAAGAAATAGCAGCATAAATGCTTTGAGGAGGTTTTTTGTGGTGGACTTCCCCAGTTACTGATTGGAGTACACAGTAAGGTCACTTGAGGCAGCAATGTGTTAAAAGAAGTGGAAAAGAGGAGCTTAGTGCAACTATTGGTTTTAGTTGCTGTGAAACTAATAAAAGGTTTTCCATAACTTGAGTTTTCTAGGTCTGATCCATTTGCTCTCCAAGCAAGGCAGATAGAGATGAATTTCTTCTGTTCCTAAGTGATGGTTCAGCTCATGTCAGCCCGTGCTCTTTTCTAGTGCGCAGGGGCACAGTGGGACAAACGCTGTGGTAGGGAGCAGGAGCATCACCTCCCGCCAGCTGTGAAAGAAACTGGTATCCAACAGGAATGACTATCCAGTAGTCAGTTTAAGAATGCAAAAAAGACTTCAAAAATAATTAATTTAGTACATTACTCTTTTTCTTTTATTATGAGAAAAAAAGCACAGCGTATGAAATGACATACTTAAAGAATTGCAGGGAAGTTAGTGCTGCATGTCATGGTAGCAAAATAATGAGTGTCTAGAGCAGACTGCAGAAATTTGAGTAGTGCATCCATTCATACATCAAGAAAGCCTACGGAAATCAGCAGTCATCACTGGTGAGTAAGAAGTACCTGCATCCAAATTTTGGACTGACTTTGGTTAAGACCCTTGATTTTGAAGTGAGTACTTAACTTTATTTCTAAATATTGTTCATTAATTTCATGTTTTACCAATGGCAATAAAATTGAGCACATCTGTAGTTTTGTTACCCTTTGGGGTTTGGTTTGAACCATTGCCTCTCTAGAAATCACATAAATGATAATGTGAGCTGCATTTCATTCAGCTTCTGTGAGTAGGTGCTTGTCCTGAGTGGCCCTTTCGTAGGGTTTTGGGATGTCTCTGGTATTTCGCCTTTGCCTCCTTGGCTTTCCCTGGGACCAGGAGTGTCTTGAAAAGTTTTATGGTTTTTTCCATCTCGCAGCTCTGTTTTTCTTACGAAACCAAAACTTTCTTTTGAGCTGAGGATGGAAAAAGGTTTTAAGTTTCTGTCTGTCATCTCTAGGGTAATGTCAATTTCTGAGAGCTGTGCTCAGCAAAAGTGAGGTCCACTCAGTAAATCCTAATTAGCTGAAATTATGAAGGAATGCTCAGCTTAATGCAGTGATCTAAATTGTTTTTCAGCTTGATGAGTCATGCACCATCAACAGCAGAGGGCAAAGCATGGAACTTCAGCAAAGTACTTTAATGCCCTTGTCAGAAACATTACATGACTCTTAGGCTTAAGAAGATTGCAAAATGTTGTTCTAGATAATAAAAATGGTGTAGGGGTTAACAGTCCCTTGGAATATTACTCTAAATCATTTTTTTTAATCTACTCTTTTTTTCCCTATTTTTTTTTTCTTTTTCCCCTTGGAACTCTGTTAAAGTGTTTGAGTGCTACAGCATCTTCATCTTGCAATTGGAATTCAAAAGACAGTTGGTCCATGTGGAGGAATGCTTTGTAAGGATCAGGCCAAAGTCTGTACTGCTGTAATCAGGATCTGAAATCCATAGGGGATTTTTACATACTCTGAGGGTATAAATTCAGACTGGCTTATGCAAAGAGACTAAAATAAATTTTACTCTTCTGTTGAACAATATGCTTGCTTTCTTCCTGATAAAAATGGATATTCTCTTGCAATGACAATAATGAAGTTCAGTGCAAAATAAATGAATGCTCTGAATCTACTACTGCAACACACTGGCAGCTTAATGTAATAGAAAATCATGAAGCCAGATTTACATAGGCATTATTAATTCATACTGGTAGAATGTTTCAACACAAATAAGGTAAAGAAAAATATAACTTAATTTTTCCCCTTCCCTCCCCTTTTTCTTAAATGAAAGGACCTCTTCCTCCCCAGACTCACACAGTAGTGTAATGTACAAGCACTTTTATTTTTATTGTGCTTTCTAATTATCGTAGTGGGATGCCTCAGTGAGCAAGTCTAGCTTTGCCCGCTTGCTCTGCATACAGCACAGCAGCTTGTGTGAGGCCGCTCAGCAGGCCCAGCATTTCCAGCTACTCGTGTTCAAAGTTCAGCAACCCAAGAAGTAATTTCTCAGTCTTGGTGACAGCTACTAACAATGCTCATGCTTTTCATCAAACGTGCCTTGAATTGCCAGAGACAGGAGGCTGCTGGGCTCTGGTGGCTCCAAGTGTATCAGAGAGTGGAAGGAGAGGAGCTAAACTTCAGCACTTAGTTAATTTTTTAATCTGCATGCCCCTATGTGTTTTCTTCAGTAGCATCTGCTATCAGTGCCTAAAGACAGCTTTTTTCCTTAACCTCTCTACCCAAAACCCAACACCCTGCACATGTTGCTAATGTTGACTTTTCTTTTGTTTTCTAGCTCTGTAATCTACTGAAGCTATTTGGTTTTTAATAGTCTGTGGCATCAGAAATGTGCCTTCATATGTAGTTCAACTTCCTCCTTCAGTCCACTGGTATACTGCAGTAAAGAAATAACAGTATAGTTCTTCATATGTTGTAAATCCTCTTTTCTTTCTTCCCACCTCTGTTTTCCTTTTTCAGCTATAGAATGCCACTTTTGCCAGAGCCCTCTAACATATTTTTCAGCCAATATATGTTCAGTTCTGAGACAAGATGCTGTTGTTTTTCCACATTGCTACGTCATTTATCTCTCTTTCTAGGCTTCATTAGCTTTTTACCCTCTGAAATCTTTATGTTGGAGAGAAACAAGGTCACCTGAATAAGTAGTAAATTTTTAGTTCATTTATAAATTCAGAATGTGAAGGCAGGCAGGTTTAGATATTGAAGGATCACTGCCAGAGTTTACAGTATATACTTAGCCAGAGTGGGTTTTTTTTCCTTGTCACTGTGATACAGGGGCTACCTTTTATTTCTGTGCTAAAATGTGACTGCCTTGAACAGGTCTCTTTCTGCAATTGAGGTAAATCAAACTTCAAGGAAGAAGCCAGCATTTTCCACTTTTTCAGTTTGCACAACATCCTATTGATCTCTTTGAACAGAGCTGGAAAGCTTCTAGCAGCTTTGGGCATTTATAGCCCTTGCCTAATATGAGGGGAGAGAGGTGTCTGGGAGTCCCTATTCTCTTTCTAGGAATGGTGAAACCTGCCAGGTTACCCCATGGCATCTTGAAACATTTGTCTATTACTTGTTTAGATCAAATTCTACATTTTTTCTTGTCAAATTTCTGAGAATCACAAATCTGGTGAGACATATGAAGCTGAAGCCCCCCCATTACACTCATGAGGTTCATTGCTTTGACCTCAGTGAAGTTAGTGCTGGAATAAGAATGTGGATCACGCTGTGTCTCTGGTTGGGGCAGATCCCATGGCAAAATGCTGGCCACCCTTACCGTATTTGACCTCTAATTCAACATTCATTATCAGAGTCAAATTCCTTCTTTTCTGAGCAATGCAGGTCAAGAACAAGACTCCTTTACATAAAGCCACTTTGCAAGTGTGCTTTGCAGAGCCACTTCAGTGGCCTGTCCCCAGGTGTAGAGTGGCTTCTTGGTGGAGATTTGAAAGGAAATGCTGATGAGGATGCAGTAGCATCATACAGGACTCAACTGTTTTAGATTCCTTTGTGGCAAATTTATTTACAGAATTTTCAGTTTTATAGACTTAAGAATTTTCTATAGTTGGAAAAGGTCAGACCTGTTTTGAAACTTGGATTGACATTGTCTTGGTTTAAAGACAATACATATTTGATCAGGGACTCAAATGAAATGAACCACCTGTCCTTTTATAGAGATCAAAAAAAGCCAGGAGATATAAGTGAAAAAAGAACTAACAATTTTACTAAAAGAAAACAGCAAAAAATACAAAACCAATACAGGGGTAAATTGTTTTTTGTTCTCTTCCCACATGGCAGGGCTGGGCAGTGAGTGGCAGGGGTCCAGCAGTGAGGCTGTGGCTCTACACGGCTCCAAGCGCGGGAAGTGGTGGAGGAAGCGATTTGTGCTCTGTGTGTTGGTTTCAGCTTCTGGTTTCAGTTTTATCTCAGCAACTGCTGGAGAGATGAGCCTAGACAGCAGCATGCAGGTGCAACTCTAGCAGTGGGAAAGCAGTGAATGAAGTACAGCTGGTGCTCCAGCAGCGGTTGTGGGCAGGTGGCAGTGACAGTCACAGGGGTGACCCCAAAACACTCCAGTCCCATTACGGTTTTGCATCCCTTGGCTTTGGTGTGGAATGCCAACAAGCTGACAGTCTATGTTATAGATCTGGGCTCGATGAGAGAGTGGGAGCAGCGACTAGGACCCTGGGAAAGAGACAGCTCTGAACCGACCTCAGAATTCACAACACCGCCATGACGGAAGCAAAAAGAAGGGTGTTTCTGGTTCCATCCATGGCTTTTTCTACCATCCCTGGGTGCCAGGAGGGATCACATTTTGGCGGCTCCTAAGACCTCTGGAGACTCTGACCTGCACAAATCCCTCTACCCTTTTCAGATGATGTAATGGTATGAATATTCATCGCTAAAATTTTCCCCCCAGTATATAACTATAATAGACATCTAACAAAAACCTTACTCTTTTCAGTGATAAGTCATAACTTCAAAGGAAGATCACCTGGTCTCTGTGAAAGTTTGGCTTGGCTCCAGGCCAAAACCAAACTTCAGCTGGACAGTCTCTCCCCTCCCCTCTCCCTCTCTCAAAAGGAGAAAAAGTTAGCAAAAGAAAAATTGTAGAAAAATATATATTTATTTACATATATTACATATATTGCATTTATATACAGTTAAACACTGTGTACAAAGCAACAGGAACCCCAACCAATCCCAATAGGGGACAAGGAAAAGAGAAAGGGAAAAAGGGACATAAAAAGGGAAAAGACAAACAAATATATACAATTGAAACTTAGGAATTAGCTCAATAAAATAACAAACACAATAGAAGTCTCACTACTTCCCTTAGGAAAAGCAAATTCCTTGCCTCCTGCAGCCAGCCCAGGCAAACAGGCCTTACTCAGGCAGATAAGCAAGACTAAAACACGGAGACCTAGTCCCGAGCTAAGCTGTGAAGGAAAAGAGACAGAGCACCTCCTCCTTTGCCTTACATACACTTGATTACGTAAAGATATAGGATGGAATACTTTCTATTTTTTTGCCCCGGTTACCAGGGAAGGCCTATAAAAAAACTTTCACAGTCTCAAACAGATTATGATTCAGGGTGCCCCATCATAGGGGTTACTTTCATAGAGGCTGGGAAGTGTCCTAAGGGGAGATGGTTCTGGGTAAATGCTCCATTTTTCCTTGATTATTCTTAAATAAAAATGAAGTAAGAGGGTAATGGAATCATTTGGATTGAAATGGACCTTTAAAGGCCCTGTAGTCTGATCACCTGCTATGAACAGGGACATCTCCATCCAGACCAGGTTGCTTAGAAGCCAGTCCAAGATGACCTTGAATGTTTCCAAGAATGTTGAATCTAGTTCTGGCAAAATTGTGTCTGAGCTCTTGTGGGTGTAAATATGTGAAAAGTCCTTTATGCAGCTCAAAGCTACATAAATTCATGAAGCTGATGATTTCCCTTTTGCTCTGGAGGGCAGCTACTGACAAGCTGCTTCAGATGTTGAGGAAGATCTGTAAATGTCTGAGATATTCCAGCAATTTAGGTAAGAAACATCTGGCAATTCCATATGACAAAGATCAGGTTAGACTTCAGAGGGAATTTTTTTATGCTATGGTCGCAAGTTACTGCAGGGAAGAGGGTGAGTTTGGCCTCTGACTCATGTCAGAAAGCAAATTTTTGCAGCTGAGGTAAGAAATAGACGGGACAGTGTTAAACTTGCACAGAAAGAAAGGGTGAAACAGGAGCCAAATCAGTGTTCTTTTGGTGCAAAATCAAGGTGTTACAAACAAAATTAGTTGAGACATAAAAGGGTATGGAGAGAAGAAAATTTGTAATTATCTCCATGTCAGTGCTAAGAACCTGGAAAAATAGTCAGTAGAGCCTAGAATAGCCCATTTCTGAGCATAGCTGTATTGCTGAAACCTGGTGGGAAAAGTGGCATGGCTGAAATGGTAAAACCCCAGTGTCCGGCCTGTTCTGCAAATTTGAGTGTCAGAGAGGAATGTGAGTGCCACTGTCAGGAAAGGCATTCCAACTTCGGAGGTTTGTATCACTGGCTTGCATCTCTCCAGACTGGCAAATACCCTTTTGGTAGTGGGCTTGAGGTAGTTGTTTTCCTTCCCCTTGTGGCAGGACCCCAAAGGAAGCAAGGAGACTGTTCCTTGTGGAAGACGCTGCTTTGGAGGACTGATCCCTGAATGAAAGGCTGCACTGCCCAGCTCCCTGAAAAGTCCAGATGATGGTTTTCTTGTGCAAGGCAGGAGGAGCCTTCTTAAAATGAAAAACTTCCAGCATGTTTTGAGCTGCAAATTTTTTTCCTATGCCTTACAAGGGAAAAGCCTACATTAGATTTTACTTTGGCTGGTTAAAAATGAAACAGAATTGAAATTTGAGGCTAAGTTAGATACAATGATCATGACTTGTTTGTGTGTGTGATGTGCATAGAGTAAAATCCATCTTATTATATTTTTGGTACTTTAAAAAACCTGTTCTAAAAAATGTGAAGATTACTAGCCAAGAAGGTAGGAAGATAATGTTTAAATGGAGAAAAATAAACGGCATTTTGGAACTACAAAGCCATATATCCTGAACATCACAGCCAAGAAGAAATCTATGTATAAAATAAATGCATTGTTATATCTGTATTTAATATAAAACACACTGACAGTAAAATCCCCAAATATCCAAAACAACAAGGGGACTAACAGTAAAAGCTGTTTATTAGATGCTAGGAGCAGAATCTGGTGAAGAAAGAAATAGGATTACAAGAAATAACTATAAGTTGTCAACACTGAATATAACAGACAATTTTTCTAAGTGTAGAGAAAACCGCCACCAACAAGACTGCTTGTTATATTATTGATAGCAATGATGGGGTTTGGCAGTTATGTGCAGAAACATGTGCTTAACTAATGCTGTTGAACGGTGTCTGGGAAACAGGCAGGTGATGTGGTCATGTCACATAAAGGTGGTCATTAACTCCTTTCCAGTCTGGCTGTACCAGTATTGTGGGTCCATGGATGAGCTACTATGAGCCACTCTGTGCTGATTTTCTGCCTTTGAGAGGTGTTCTGTTTCTGGGTAAATCAGCTTGCATACATCCGGAGGGGCTGAGGTATTGGAGCAGTTAATACAGATTAGCTGCTGCCCTGAATTTCACACAGTGCCTACCTCTGTCATGTCATAGTACGGCCATGTATGATAACACCAGATAATGTAGTCATTTCTAAGCTGGTGGCTTGCATTATATGAGAGGTGGAGATGGTACTTTTAGCTTGAATTGACTTTAATTTTATTTGTTTAGTGTATGTTGAAATGTGAGGGAAATGAAAAAGTCTGGATATTCATGTTTTGAATACAGCTGAACAAAGAGACTTAAGTAGCTGTTGGCTTGATTTACCCTGATCTTGGTTATGGCTGTGAAATACTGGTATAGGTTTTGAATGATGAATGCAAGATCATAAAGTAATTGATGTTGTACAAAACACGGAGGTAGAAAATACAACTTATAAAACTGAGATCACAGATGATAAAACTAATAATGTTGATACCTCACTTTTCTCTGAGGTGCAAACTCGGCTGTGATGAGTAAAAAATTTAGCCATCAGATACAAAATGCACTAAAAGCCAACTAACCAGTGGGACTGCAGAGATCATGACTGAATACAATCACCATTCACCTGTTGGTTTAAAGCAGTTCTCCTTGTGTATTTCACCCAATTTGTGCGTTATCTCCATGCTATTTTGATGTTAAATCAGTGGTTTGAGGGAGTAATAAAACCCTAGTAGGATATTAGCAAAAGACATTTTCAGATGGCACAAATAACCACTACCTGTTGACTTCTAACCTGGGGGGAAGTTTGAGTGATAAATAATGAGCAAATGAGATCATTGGTTCAGTGTAATCTCAATTGTTTGATAAATTTGTTTTAACATGCCTTGTAATGGGACTAAATGTGAAATGAGGGAAAGATGAGCCAGGGTGATCCATGACTGTGTGTACAGCATACAGGATGGGTGTGGGAAGGCTTTGCTGCCCTTGCTGTGTCCCCCAGCACAGTACCTTCAAGCCTGTCCTGTGCCCTGCTGGTTCGCAGGGGGGGTGCTGGGAGGTGGAATCTGGAAACCAGAGAGAGCACTTAGCAGAGCCAGGAGGGTTGCCTGGAGAACTGACAAGGGTTGCCTTAAAAGCCTCAAGGGGCTCAGTCTTGGTTTAATAAAGGAGAATTTGAAGGGTGACGGTGATAGTCAGTATCTTTCTCTAAGGGAATAGGCATTTAACAGTTCAGCAGGTAAGACTTGGCTTTTTTCCTGCTAGATGAATAATTAAGATTAGGGACAACTTGCTCTTCACTACAGAGGATTTTCTGACACTGGTTATTTTAGAAACAAATTGCCCTGTTTTTCTACAAGTTGTGATTTTAATGCAAACAGGATTTGACTCCGGGAAATCCTATGTGCAGCATGTCAGATGGGAATACCAGGCTCTTTCATTTCAGCTTCATAACTTGCAGATATTAGATTGGGAAGATCATCTGGGTAGGTGTCTCAGCCAAGAAGTGTGTTTTTAAGTTTGATAGGTGCTCAGAACTTTGCTTAGGGGAGACATGCGTGGGTGGTAGGGTCCACTCTTTTCATTTGGTGCATTCTCCAACACAAAAGTCTAATCAGTGTGCTGCAGACTTCTCTGACTGAGCTGAGTGGCTTCCACTTGTTTCCAGTTGTTTAATGGGACTGCAGCAGTGAAACAATTGGTGGTAAAAGAACACTTAAATACCCTTCTACTCTTAGATAGTATAGCTTTCTGTTAAAATTAGTTAGGTGTTATATTTTTTTGTGAAATTTGTTCACACATGTCTTAGTTTGAAAGAGAAAACTAAGAGATCTGGAGGCCAAGAGAGCAAAGGACCCAGCCCAATTAACTACACCAAGACTCACTGTGCATTTTTGAATTCGGGAATAGATTTAATTAGGTAAACACTAAAGGGAGCAAAGGGGAATAACAGCTCTCAAAAAAAACCCTTCTAAACTTGTCTATCTATGCACGCACACACGTACTCACACACACAAAACAAGAAAACGAATCCCCCAAACCACAACAGAAACACAAAAACACTAGAATTAAATAGTCTGCAATTATAGTTACGAGCAGCAGATGGCGGTACTGCGCCGCGGTGTGGCTGCACGGTGCTGTGCCAGATCTCCGTGGCTCCGAGGACTGGGCTCTCCTTTTTTTCGCGCGGGGCTGTGCAAGGGGGGGGGTCCGGCAGCGGCTGGCGGTGGGCAGGGGATGAGCACGACTTGCCTTGGCTCTGCTTTCAGGCGGTGAAGCGGGACTGCTGCGCGGGGTGTGTTGGCTCAACAAGCGGTGGTTAAAGCGAGACTGCCGCACGGGGTGCGTCGGCTCGGCAAGCGGCTGCGGTGAACGGGGCGGCGGTGAAAAGCAGAGAGGATCCCGGCGGTGCAGGGTCAGAGCGCTAGCAGAGGCTGCGACCCCCCTGAGAGATGCAGGACTGTCTTCCCCTGGCCCCACACCGACCACGCAGCACTCCGTCAGAAGCGAAAGCAACTCAAACCTCCCTCGCTTCCCCTCCCGCCCGGAAACTTCCCTCCTCTCGCGTCCCCCGGGGAAAAAAGCTCCCTCTCTTTCTGAGTCCGGTCAAGTACGGAAAGAGAAAATTCTTAAAACCTATAACCCATAACAACACATTTCTAATCAAGCTTCTTTATTCCGAGGTGCTCATGTCAGAGAAATAGAATCCCTCTCAGCATTGCTGCAGTCATGAAGAATGTGGCAGCCGACTTTCTGTTTTTTTTTTTTTTTTTCTGTAAGGACTTATCTGCAAGTCTGAATATGGCATTTCAAGTTAGAAAATATTTATCTGCCAGAAAAGCGAATCTGCCTTGTGACATTGACTTAAGACCCCTTTCTCTCCCCTAGCTTTGATCTCGTGGATTCAAACTTCTGAGTGCATCGCAAATTCTCAAGGCAACTCTCAAAAAATGTTTCAAAAATGCTTCAAAAACATGGTTGTTCATGCAGAAAAGGTTTGTACATCTTAAGTAACACATAATTCAGTTGTGCTGTGAATAGCAGTGAGTGGGGTTGGATAGATGAAGGTCTGACTTTACACAAGTCTTTCAATTTTCTTTCTTTTTTTTCTCTTAGTTAGTTCTTTCTTGTTCTTACTCCCTTATGCCCTTCTGTCCTGTGGTGTCTTCCACCTGTCTTCTCCCTGTGTACCTCTTCTTGAAGAATTGTGCAAATTAGAGATGTAGAAGAACACTGGAGTGTACTTAGGTCAACAAGCCCCTAAGAAAAATGAGAATATATTGTCGTTTTTTGCAGCACTTGAAACAATTGGGACAAAACCAGTAAGTGTTGGGACTTCAACATCTTTTTATCTTGAGACTTTCCTGGTACCTGATAGATGATATGATCATGATGCTTCCTCTGGAACCCCAAACATTTCCTGTGTTTTCTTTATTTGATGGCTCCCAAAATAATGATACACTGAGAAGTCACAAGATCTTTGAAGCGTTAGCAGATGCTCCAGGCTCCACTGGTGGATGGCTGCATTGCAGGACTGTGTCAAACTGAAGTGAGTTCTTGGAAATGTTTCCCACAAGTTCTGCTGTTTTTTTATTTTGGAGCTCCTTGTACGCTGCTGTTGTGACCCTGGAAATAGCACTGAGAATTACAAGCAAGGTTTGGTTTGACTGTAGCGGGACAGTGTGACAGTTCTTCAGAGCTTGTGCAAACACCGCCTGAATTTGATTAGCTGATTTTCATCTTTAAAGTAAGCAACACTGCAAAGTCACAAATAATTGTTTTCTACTCTTTACTGACATAATTTCACAGAAACAGCATTTCTGTATCTTTCTGGTGCTGGCTTTATTTGATTTTAGGCAATGTTTCCATCATTAGGTCTTCCTTGTATGACTAATCCTGCAGTGCCTAGTAATTTTGCATTAAGTTCCATTGTTTTAATTATCTTTTAGCGCTGATTAATTAGGACTGTAAAACAATAGCTTTAACATTTTCTTTTTCCTGTACTTTTCATTTAATATAATCCTTTATTTGTTGTTTTCCATGTTTTCTATATTTTATTCGTAGTTTTCCATGTAGCTTTTAGCCAGTAGTGCCTGTTTCATTCCCATCAACTTGAATTCATTTTCAAGCATGGCTTCTTGAGACTGTTAGCTAAATGTGATAGCTTCTTCTTTCCCCTCAGCCTTTAATTTTATAATATTATTAAATAAAATGTTACCTACCAGGATTGATCTTTGAGTCTATGCTGCTTCTTGTTGATTCTATTGCCTTGTGGGGGTGTGCAGGTATTTGCTTTGAGGATTGTGTTTTTTTCCTTTCTGTTTAAATACACTTACTTTTTCTTTTGGAAGTAATTTTACAGAATGTGCCTCTGTTGATAACTTTTCAGCTTTTTTTGTCTTGGTGTTTGCATATGGATAGTGCAGAATATAAGCAAAATTCAGTCCTTAGTGATTTTCAAGACATGACTCTTACATTTTCATGTATGTAACCCATGTGTTATTGATGCTGGTGTGCTCCCGTGTCTCCGGGCTGCCCATCTGCCTCGTGTTGCAGGTGTCACCTTTAGGTGCCCCAAAGCTTTGGGGGATTCCAGGGATGAACTGCACCTGCAAAAGCAGCTTGTTTGGTCCTTTTCTTGCACCCAAAACTTGCACCTTCAAATTAAACCCTAAGCATGGTTTGTTTAAACATACTTTTCTCAGGAACCACTTACTTGAACAACCCCAGTAAGTTTTACTCAGCCTGCTAGAGAAGTAAATAACTTTACCTCTTCATCAGGCTTGCCCTTTGCTGTATCTTGTAAATGTTTTCCCTCTGGTTAAACCATCAGCTCCTCTTCCATTTCAATGGCCTCCTGATAATGGTAAAGTGACTGAGTTTGCAGTGATATAGGTAGGGCAGTGTAGTTTTAAGTTTCTAATTTTGCTGTTCTCCTGCTGGAGACACAAGTGGTTCCAGGAGGTTTCTTTCTACCCTCTTCCCTGCCCACTGCCCACTTCAGGCAGGTCCCCTGACAATTGCCTTGTGCCTTATGAAGATGATCCAGATCATACTGGGGAGCTTTTTATAGCCCTAAACTCTTCCAGCACATCAGAAAAATTCTATTCCCTTTCAGCTCTTTCCTACCTTATGTCTAGTCAGACTGGGATTATTGTTTCCAGTTTATGGGAGAGGAAAAATGTGAATGGCATTCTGGATCACACATTAAGTAGAAAATGCTGATGATTTCTTAAGCTCAGCCTTAAGAAAGATGAACCAGCAAAAATTGTTTACACCATTGGCTTGTTGTTGTTGCTTGTCATGACATTTCAAAACTTCAAAATTCATCAGCATAACAGGGGTTTCCAGCAATCAGATTGTTTTAATGATGCAGGGAAACATTTTTAAGCCTAGGTTGCAGCCCTCACTATTGTCTTGGCTACTGGTAGCTTTTGTGGGCATCAAAAAAGTTTTACTTCACTTCACTTGAATTACCTGTTGTTGAAAATCACCTGCAGTTTAGGAGTTCCCAAAGGCAGATGTTATCTGGGCAGGTGTGACTGGGAAATAATGTGGGCAAAGGTGCTGGGAGGTGGCATACTAAACCTCAAAGACCTGCTTGTACGAGTCCTGCTGTAATTGGTAGAATTTCAGGAAATGTTAAAAATCTGGCAATTATAAGTTTAAAAGTGAATATTGTTACAATTAGGGGTATTAAAACTCTAGGTCCAGAAGTTAATGGTCTTCCTAACCTAGCGAGAAGATGGAATTGAGTGTCTGAGTTAATGAATGTAATTGAAAGGCTTAATCTGAGGTTCAGATCCCTGTGTATTAGGGATTGAACTTGTTTTAACATCAGTAAAAAGGCATGTTGATAGAGTTCATTAATTTTTGGAAGACGAAAACACATTATGTCTTTTTTTTTCTGAGCTTTCCAGTATGTGATGTTGAAACAGTTTTATTTAGGAGAGATGGGTGCTCGATATTAAATGGTGGAGATATGAATAAGTGGTATTTGTACAATGTTCAGAAGACTTTAATTTCTGGTGTTAAACTGTGTATATACCTAAAATGTTAACTGGCACACTGAAGTCCCATGCCTGTTGTATTTTAATTGTGATTTGGCTTCCATTAATATGAAACTACCAGTCCTCTGTGTTTACAGGACAGAGGCTAGATTGCTGGCAGAGGGACAGAGATTTTTGTCCATGGGTGGTGTGTAATGGGGAGAAAAGAGTCAGTGATATTGGAAGTGGTGGCCAGGCAAGGCTGGGACCTTGAAACAAGAGGAAGAGGACACACAGCTGCTGGTTTTCATGACTTCCCCTTTAACTTCTTGGAAAGCAGGTGCAGAAGGTAGGGCCATTTTAACATAAGCAAGAAGGTTAGGGAAATAAAAGATTAATGAGCTTCAGTTTTGTCATTTGGTGTCTTTCCTACACTGTGCTACTTCTATGAAAGTAAAATCATTTGCCTTAAATTTATGCCAAGTAAACCAGCATATTCTTCTATGGATGTGGCAAAGAGAGATTTTGCTAAATTTCCAAAACTATTGTTGCAATATGCAAAATAATTAAACTACTAGCTGAAATAACTTGTAGTGCTTGGATGCTCAAGACTGTTAACCTTGTTACATAGGGCACAAGTTTTAAAAATAAATAAAATAATTAAAAAAACTCAACCAAACCCCAAAGCTAAAGCCCAGAAATCTGAATCTGATTTGGTCTTTCAGAAATCACCAAGTAATTGTGAATAAATAATAGTATTGCATGCATATGGTAAGGCCAAATGTAACTTCAAATGCCTCTTAGGTTTAATTGTGCTGGTTTTAAAAACTTAGCAGGGAAAAGATAAAACTGCTTGAGCCATCCCCTTCTGACAGAGAAGGGGATAACAAAGAAAACAAGACTGCAAGAAGTTAAAAATGTTAGAATCACAATTTCACCAAGGTAAAACTTGCAAATAACAAATTTTCTCAGTAACAACACAGAGAAAAATGGTTTACCCACAAGACTAACAAAGGCAAAATGTTACCTGACCCTCCAGCCCTAGGGCACATCCAAAAACTGCTCCCATTCCCCCGCTGTGTGCCACGTGGCCTGGAAGAACAAAGAAAGTACTGGGACAAACCAGATTCCAGAGTTTAATACCTTTGCTGGCCAGAAAACAAACAGCAGGAAACAGGGACAAAACAAAACCTGGAAGGCTACTTTGTCTGAAAGGATTTATTCTGCTGAGATGTTGGTGTGGGTTCTGGCATAACAGTGGCTTGTGAAAACTGCGATCCCAGGTGATGGGCAGTGAAAGCAGCAAGCGGAAAAGCGTTGGTGACAGTGGCAGTGGTTGCAGTGGCACCAGCAGTGGCAGCTATGGTTGTGGTGGTTTCAGTGGTGGTGGTGCAGTTGTGGTGACTCTCACAGTGTTGAGCAACCACACAGTCCTGACTCCCAGTCCCACACTCTCTTCCTGCCATGCGGCAGCAAAACAAAAAAAATGGCAGTGGCAAAGCCAGAAGTGGTGACCAGCAGCTGCAATGGGCGTTGAACCAGGGCTGCTTCCAACAATGGCTGGGCCTTGTGGAATGACTCTGACCTGCGGCAAAACATCTGCCTCTACTCCTCCTGGGGAAACTAATGCCCCAGCTTCCACTTCTGCCTGTTGTCCTAAAAAGACCCTCCACCCAGTACCGCGTAGATGGTGTAGAACACACACTTCGGTCACATCCACATAAGTGCCACGCTCTGCCTCCCATCCCTGTAACTAGAACATTAGTAAAACACAATAAAATTTTTCCTCAGTATGACATCCTTGATTTGTTGTTTTCAGATTCCTAAAGAGAAGAAAGAGGGATTTGACTTCTAGTGCATTTTAATGCTTGTTTTCTCTGAAAATTCTGCAACTAAAATGTGATATACTTTGATTGCCACAAAACCTATGAAATCGTAATTAGACCTTTATTATTGTTGATTAAATGTCAAAAGGTTCAAATGCATTTTCATTCCAATCACCACATTGTTTGTAGTTGCATTTGTTGCTCTAGGGCTAAAAAAGACAGTATTATGCAAATGAAACCCTCTACCCACTCAGCACAGTATTAAATCTATCTGAAAGCATCCGTTTATATGCATATCACTGATCTAACTAGGGCTGCTGTGGCTTTTGAGAAGTAGGCAACGGCCTAAGATTTAGCTCTTGCTTAATTCTTTTTCTTTTCTTCTTTTCATGGTGACCAAATACCACTGAGAAATCAAGGGAACACAAAATAAACAGACAATGGTAGGTTTGGAAGTTGTTTTGTTTTTCTGGTTATTAAACAGTCAAGTTGCTTATTAAAAATTCCTTTTGAGTCTAATCTGGAATGAGTGGCTTTTGAAATGATTCCTACCCAGGCAGGTCTCTTGGAACCGTCCCACCTTTATGCAAAAAATATGCCAATAATGCCAAATGAGCTCCTCCAAAGCCCACGGCTTCCTAGAAGGTCTCTGACAAAGAATATTAAGCCTTTTAAATTGTTTAATTTTATTTTATTTGACCTGATTGTTTCTGGTTTTGTATGATAAGAACCTGGCATAAACTGCATAAAGCAGCAGTTAAAGCTGTCACAGTGTTGAAAGTTTATTGCTGACTTTCTGCACTGAATCAAACTTCTTTTATCCTTGGAGAAGCCATTAATGAAGTACCTTGTATAGCTGAATCCTGTTACTCTTTATTCACCTTGAAATCTGATTAAAGAAGAAAAAACATGACTTACAAGATGAATATCAGTTCATGTTTTGAGTTTGCAATCATTGTTTCTGCTTGGTAACAGCTCATCAAGACAGAAGAGCGGGAAGAAAAGAGCTGGCTTTGGAAATGCTGGCATCTAATTCATGACAACATTACTATTTCTAGGAAGTTTGTGTCTGAAAAAAAAGTGATATGACAAATAACAGAGTTCTAGGGTCTTCTTTCAATTCAGAATATGTAGTTCCTGTCAATATAGGAACATGCATATAATTCTTTAAAAAAAGAGCCCTTGAACTCTGACATGCAGTATAATCGCCTGATTATATTTTAAGAATCTGTGATTGTATTTTCCTGCCAGTTTAAAAATACTCTTACTGATCTATATTCCCAAACTTTTCTGGAGTCACCAGGTTTGCATTTTGGGAGTGGTCTAATATTTCAGATTCTTCTGAAGTATTCTGTTTGCAATGTTTTCGCCTGTCAATCTTCAGTTATTTGACTGAATTGCTGTATAAATCTTGGCAAATGTCAAGATGCAGATCTGAGGGAAGTGTTGTGTCCTTTCAGCATTTTTAGAAAGCATAATTATTCTCTGTGTGCTGCAAAGGGACAGTGCAGGCCATGATTCTCCTGTTTTCAGTGGCAGGGCAATTATATACAGTGAGCAGCCCCACAGAGGGTATTGCTGCTAAAAAATATTATTTGGCCCATCTTCAGGGTCTTCATAATTTATTAAAAAATGTTTTTATCCTTAAGTGGGTTTTCTTCCAACAGCTCATAGATATGTTGGGGATTTTTGCCATCGAGTTTAGTTTCATATTTGCATGTCAGTCCTTGGACTCAACTTCTCTTCTGCTGCAACACTCTCTAAAATAATTTTAGCTATACATGGAAGGTGAAAGATTTTATTGGATTCATTGAATCTCAGTTGTTCCATAGCCACTGGTACATGAGTTGAAAGGTCACATAGTGTGTAATAACCCTCCAGGCTGCAGAGGTAGGGGATGAACTTGTTTATACACACAGGATTAGTTAGTAGCGATTGTGGTCTGTTGTTGTTTTTCATGTGTAATTAAATGCTTGATCACAGCAAATAGAAGTGAATTTGACCTTTCTATGTTACTAATGATTTAAAACATTGCATCATTTGTTGGTTTAAAAAAACCTCACTATTTTTTTTAAGCATCTTATCCTGTCAGCTTTTTGGTGTAAAAGAGAGGCTCATCTGTCTTTCAGCAGCTTTCAGCTACTTCCTTGCAACTCAAGCTTTCAGAATCTTCTTCCTTGGCCTCTTCCACAGTGTAAGGAGCATTGAGGCCTCCCACTTGTGAAACCCTTGCAATACAAATACCCTTCTGAGTGAATGTATGCAGTTTGGTTCGGCCTTCAGTATCATTATTGGGGTTCTAGCAAGGCAGATGTATAGGGATTTTGGGAACATTTACTTTTCAGAGGTGTTCAGAATCAAAAGAGAAGTCTCATGCGTCTGTCTAATATAATAGTATAATGTTCTTTCAGGCAGTCAGTAGGGAAAGACAAAAAATGAATGTTAAATACACAAGTCAGTAGAATAAGGTTGGTCTGGAGCAGCAGTGTGTTTGCCTTTGATCGTCTCGGTGCTGTCTATATGGAACAGGTCCTTTTTGTGAAGCTGCCTGGCCACTCTTCGGTAGCAAGACTTGCCCATCTAGCCCACAGAGCCCTTCCAGGAGGCTACTGATGTCACCTGCCAGTGAGTCTGACAACGCTGAAAGTGACAAAGTGCTTTTTCATGTAGCATCAGTCAAAGGTTTAACCTCTGGTTGGGCAGCAATGGTTTCTTGAAAAGGTCATGATGGACAACTGGGCAATAATTCAGCTTTGTACTTCACATCTGAGTGACACTGCTGCTTGCAGTTACAATTCCAGTGTGCACCTGTACCTCGTATGTATATCAACACAGCCTGTGTGAGACATTCTTGGCAGTGGAATTTCAAGAAAATTAATTTCTCTTTTTGTATTTGAACTTTGTAATGTTGCTCTCTGTAACAAGTCTGTACCAAGCCCCCTTACCTAAGCAAGGTAAATCTATTAAGTTCTCTGAAATTGTGATTGAACTTTAATTTCCTAGTTTGTGGACTTTTTTTTTATCCTTTGTAAACTCTCAAGTAACAGCTGCAGCTGAGTCTTAATTAATATTTGTCTTAATATTATGGGAAATGAATTCCAGCTCACTTGCCCAAACGTGGTGCGTCTGTGATAGATAACACAATGTGGGACAACTGACCAGGACCAGACAAAGTCCAGGCTAAGATCCTTTCTCTAACAGTGATCAAAAGTAGGCACCTCAGGAAGAGTGAAAGAAAAACCCTTAAAATGCTCTGCCTCCTGTCTCCCCCTTTCCTCTCCTCTTCCTCACACATCCAATTTTTTCGGATTTTCTGACCCTTGAGTAAAATTTTTCCAAGTGTGAAGAAGCTTCTCTGTGTTTTGTAACCCTCATGTATTTCTCTTTTTCAGAACCTGGCTGCTTCATCTCAAAACCCATTGCATCCAGAACATCCTAGAGCAAACGATGCTTTTAAGTGACAGAAGCTAAAGCAGCATGACAGTGGATTTCTGTAAGATAATTTGCTAAAAGTAGAATAGCAGTATGTCAGAACTTCCCTCATAAGGTGATAATGGAAAATAATGCAGTCCTTTAATCTTGGATACAATTTGTCCCTAAGAAACTAAAGTGAGAATAGAAATAATGATGCAAAGTTCCTTCTGCTATCTGCTTGAGTTGTTTTTTAAAAAACATACTCACTGAGATTGGACACAGCTTATGAGGTATACAATTGAAAGTCAATATAGATGTGTTGACATCAGTACCTAGAACCAATGGAATTACGGAGAAACAAATCAGAATGCCAGAGGGTATCCAAGCACATGTATAAAAGCTACTTTGACCCGCATCTGGTGCAATGCCCAATAACTGTAACACAAAGTTAGTTCTAAATCAGCTGCACAAGGTATGAATGTTGCCAGGATTTGGAATTGGATTACTTGAATATATGTATGTCTTTATACAAGACAGGAATTCAACTCATGCCTCAACTCAAGGGGATGGACAGAAGCTGAACCCAAAGGTATGTATGCCAAAGGCGAGTTTGAGAGGGCCTTGGCAGCTTGGGATTGTGGACATCGAGCATGCAAACACCTTCTTGGGAAAGGCTGGAGGTAATTTTGTTACACATGTAGATTTGAACATTATTTCCTGGCACCAGTAATACCTGAGTCTCTGTAGCTTGAACAGGTGTTCTGCAGCATACAACTTTGCTGCAGGGGGAACAAAAGAAAAAGGGAGATGCAGTGATAAAGAGAAGAATTAAAATGCAAAAAGCACTGATTATCTCACCAAATAGATAAATATCTGCTCTGCATTAGGCTTTTCACTGTATTTTGGGTGAATTGTCCTATGTTGTTAAAAGTATTTCTTTTAAGCATTAACTTTCCAGATATTTATAATACATAGAAACACACACACCTCCTACTTCACTTCAGTACAGCTTAAGCAGATGAAAGGTAACTAATTTCTTGCTTTGTTAAAATACAGACAGGCAGATTAATAGTTTGATCTGATACCTCTGACAGAATATGCTTTTCTTTGCTGCTTGAATTTCAGCATTTGACTGCAACACTGAGGACCACAGTACTATCCTATTTTTGAAGGAGGTCTTCTGAGTTTTTCAAATCCCTTAAATACCTATCAGATAACGAAAACAGAATGCAATACCATCTTCAGCACAAAATGCCATTATGTGGTGTAATGTTGGAATTTTTTCCACTGAAGAGTGCGTTTGTACTTTGCTACATTCAGTTAAGTAATTGACTTCAGAGTGTGTCACTCTGTTTTCTGTCCCTTCCACTGACGTGGGCAATCAGGAGCTTTTCCCTTTGCCAGATTGTCCAGTGACTGTATGGGGTGAAAGCAACACTTTTTATGAGTCACATGGAGGGGGCAAATACAGCTCAGGTGATGAGCCCTGGTTTCATATGGAAAACTTGCAATCAAATTCATAATAAATGAAAATGTGCACATGGGTTTGTCATATTTATTTCTCCTTCCTCTATTTTATCTTTTACCAGGATATTTTTTTCTTTAATTTACCTGGTTAACCAAATTTTTATTTCAGTAACTGAGCATTATATGTACAAAGTGCAATTTTTGTTTCCAACTTCCACTGAACATAACTACAAATGGAATAGATTTTGCCAGGTTTTATCTCCAGGTAGACAAATTTTGCAAAAACCCACACATTGTGTCAGTGCACACATAGGCCAGAGTCTGATCCCTGATCTCGGTGCACTCTCAGCTATCCACATGGGTTTGCATAAGCTGTTTTAAAATAGGAGCTGCTAATATTCCAGGTATCTTGCAGAATCATTTAACCCAGTATAGTGTACCTGAAGCTACCAACAGTGGGAGGAATTATGATGTGAAATACCCTGATGAAGTAAAATTTGATGTATGTTTTTGACGATCTTCTGATATTAAGGAAAAGTTATGTGTTGTGTTCACTTTCCTCCGCCAAGACCCCCTTTTTCCTATTTATGCACTGATTGCTGCTTGACTAGTACCCAAGCAAATAGAACTGGGGATTGTAGAAGATTTTAGTCTGAAAGGACTGTACAGTTTCAGTTGTGTCTCTCTAGATGTTTCTTAATAAGGAAATGTTCTTTAAACACTAATCCCTAGGCTGTATTGCTGCTCCTGCTAAAGAAAATGTGAACTAGGACCCCAAAAACTTAGGGAACTGTTTGTCCCTGAGATACCAGACTCCCACACTGGGAACACAGAAAGAATTTTATTTAAAAATTTGGTCATCGCACACTGATCAGATTAAAAGCAATGTATTATAGGTAAGCAAAGAGCAGATTGTAAGGGAGCACTTCTCTCTACTTGTGGCTGAGATTCGGATCCTCACTTCAAAGGAAGTTTTGGGTGATCTGTCAGTGGGAACTTGAGTGTGAAAATCATAAAAAGTCAGTTTAAAGGAGAGCCCTGCATCAGAACATTTTAATCTTACATCTCTATTGCACAAGTAGGTCTTGTTTTTGCTAACCTCTGCTGCTAAAAGTGCCCCTTTGTGTGTCTGTGTGTGGGACTACTTTTTTTTGCAGCTTATACTTCTGCTGTGTTCTGTTTATTGTGTTTCATATTAGTCTTACATTGCGTGTTTGAAATCAAGATGGACATGGCTGTTTGTAGCTCCTCCAGTCAGGCACTTTCTAAGCCTTCTCTGCATTGTCTTAAATAATTGAAAATGTTACCTTTCTCACAGGTCTCTAGCCCTGAGCAACTGAGCCTCAGTGTGTTTAGACCCACATATAAATGACCTAAGCTGGGTTTGATAACCTGAAAAACAGCATGCTACTTTTGGATCTTGCACTGCAGAGCCTGCACTCTGCAGCCGTGGGCTGTAACAATTCACAGCACAAGGGGAGTGGCACAGTGCAGAATCTGCATCCACACTCACACTCAGTGAGTTACAGCAGCATTACCTTTTTGCCCTGAGCAATGCTCTCTGTGTACTTGAAGTCTAGTCCTAAGTAAGTCAATATCATTTCCTTGGAATACAAAAATAACTTAAGTGTGACGATGCTGGCTCAGACCAAAAGTCTGCCTATGATGGTGGCCAGGAGTAACTGGGAACTTCTGGACTTTAAGGATTAAAGGAACTGTTGAGTTCCTACTGGCCATGTGCTGCATTCTTTGGTGCATGAAGAATCTTTCCCTTTTGAGGGGACCAAGTTATTCTGTGTATTTATTTTGAGTCTAAAAGGAGTTGAGAAATATACAAAAGTATGAGAGCAGAGGGGTTGCTCTCACCTACAAAATCCATTTCAGCTTTCTCATGACAGTACTTCTTTTAATCCCATGAATCTTGTCTTTGTATATGTGCTTTGATCTGTATCGGAGATGTCTTGGGCTTCAGATTGATAAAAGAAGTAAGTTACAGGCTACACATGAGATTAAAAATGGAGAGGGTCTCCTTTACCCCTTAGGATAAAAATAAAGAATGTGTCTCCTCAGCCCTGCAGCAGATGATTCTTGTCACAAACAAGAGAGTGTAAAGAGCCCTCTTGTCCATATGTTCTGTAGGAGGTTGGTGTTACTGCTGGTTTACTTCTTTGAGAAGTGGTGCTCAAGTGCTTTCACACCAATAGCTCTCTGTACCCATTAAATGTTTCATCCCAAAGAATGAGAAGCAGAGCAGCCTGTTTATAGTCACTTGGCACCCCTCAGGTTTGGAGAGAATATTATTTCCTTGATTTCAGTTGGCTTTGTGCCAAGGTGTGGTGTTACCACTAGATGTTATACACATCAGCGCTTTATATATATATATATAGATTAATTTTGTTTAAATTTTAAACTTCTCTAAGCCTTATAGGCTTTATAAATTAGTATCCTTGGGACAAAGTTGGAATCCAGGGCTGAAATTGATTAGTAGAACTGCACGGGCACAAATAAATTTAGCAAATGTTTGATCTTCAAGTGTTTTAGAAGTCTGTGATTGAACTACAGCTTTTGCAATGGCCTTCTATCAAAATGTTATTTTAAATACTATACTACTGAAAGCAGTAGAAAGAATGATCATGGTTATGCTTGTTATAGTGAAACAGAGTGTATTACCAAGACAGGTCAGCCAGAATTTAGCCACACAGTGATGTGCATTCAACCTGTCTTCCTTGTGAGACCGCAGTTTGGCCTGCCTGGTCTCCTTCCTTTGACATGACAATTATTTTTTGGTCTCCATTTTTTATGGATTATTTTGTTTCTTTTGTTGTTGAAGACCTGATTGAGGGATAATGTTTCTTGTCTGTTACTTGGGGAATGCAGGAGCCCTGAGCACCCTCCCCCCCTCAGGGAATGTGGGAGGACTCTTTGGGAGTTGCAGTTTTGTAAAGTTGATAAAGAGCAAGTTTACTTTGGGGCAAGAGAAATTTTGTGGTTTCAGTTCAGTTCAGTGCTTTGGGGAAAAGAGCATTTCAAATTATGCTGGGAAGGATGAATGTGTCAACAGACAAATATTGTATTATATATCACAGTTCTTCTGTAGCTCATAAAATTCCTTTTTTTAGACTTTATTATGCTGAAGTCTGTGTTCTTGTGTGCTGAGATACAGCATGTGTGTACTTCTACATAACAAAGTTGAATAATTCTATAAATTATTTTTTAAATAAAGAATTTAGTCAGAGTTTGACTTCTTATGTCAGCTTTTGGTCTTCTTGATGTGGATCACTTTGGTTGAACACTATATTGTGCTAACAATGAATGACATGTCCGTATCAATGTAAAATAACTCTATTTGGTATTTTTGTCTCCTACTTTATTTTGTAACCTCAGTGGACTGAGCTGCCTTTGCAAGATGAAGCCTGTCATATGTTCCTTCCCTTCCCTACTTTCAGCAGTCAGAAAAAGAAACATTTGTCTTTTTCATGGCCCCTAGTTCCCTGAACATCCTTAGAACAGTGCTTATCTTGGGTTGTATCCCAAAGTAAGGGATACCGGAATAGCAGTGACGAGACATCATTATCAATAGATAAATGCTCACGGAACTTAAGTTATTTTAAAGAGTAGGTCATCTTGAAGTGTGTCTTTGCATGGGAAATGATCTTTTGCATGTGGTTCCTGATATGACCTTGTGCTGGTTTAAGGTAAACTGGCATGAGAAACAAACCCAACTCACAAAAAAGCATACAAGTCAGAATTACAATTTAATAAAAAGATCACAATAAGTACAAGGGTACAGAGGAAAAAGCCCGTTTGACCCACAGAAACAGGTGTGTAACCCAGCCCCCTGGGTCATGAACAGAATGGTGTTTGTCAGCCCCTGTGCTGAGCACCACCTGGCCCCCCTGAGTACAAAGTAAAAGGAAAGAGGAAACCTGTTGGTGAGGATGTGTCTGGTCGAGAGTGGCAGTTGCAGTTCTGCTGAGGGTCTGGTCCTCCTCTGGATCCAACGAGTGAGTGAGTCCAGTCCCAAACCCCCCAGTTTATATATGCTTAGGCTCAGATGGGAGTGCCCAGCACCTCCCCCAGGGTGGGGAGTTTCACAATGGGTGAGTTACTGTGTGAGGTGAATCATGGCATATTTTTGGAAACCCTGATGGCCCATTAGCAGATATGACCCCTCAGGCTGGATGTGAAGGTGCTAATGGCTCCCCAGAAGGGTGCTATCACACCTGAGTCATTGGTGTGAAGACAGGAAACCTTTCTTATCTCGCAGAAGTTCCCAAACACCCAGCTTGTAACCTGAAGGGTCAACAGTGCCTGGGGAAGCTGCTGTAGATGATCCATTGTTAGCAGTTCATAAGAAATTACATAGACGGTGTAGTATATACAGTCTTAGCCACACCCACACAGTGTCAAACTGGTCCTGGTCAATATAACCAGGATAGACCTCAGATAAACTTCCTGGTTTCTTCCATCATCTCATATGCATGATGCCAAACTCTGGGGTATGTTTTGATTTGCAAAAAATGCTGAAGAGTAAAGCAGTTTAATTCTCTTCCAAGTGATGATTGTGGTAAAACTAGGATTGTATTAAAAATACATATAAATTAATTTCATGTCTTTAGAAAATGTTTGCTGTTGTCAGCTTTTGAATTTTTTCAAGTCTTCATCTATGCATTAAGACTCATTGGGGTTTTTTAACATTTATTTAATTTTTTTCATTTCCAGTTTTTAACTTCAGTGCTAGTAATAAAACCAAGTTATTGTTACAGTATAAGTCTGGGTTCTAATCCTGGTTTTATATCATGTAACTCTAATCCATCCTGTTGATAAAAGTAACCACCTTTAGCCACAGCAAACTGCAGTATCACTTTTAAGCAGGTCAACTACTGAAGTGATAATCCTATGTCAGAAGACCATGTATGAGGCAATAAATTTCTCTCTGTTTCATAAACATGGAGACCTGAAACATCTGTTTTTGCCTCAGGAAGGCATTTACTCATCTGTGGTACAACAACTTCTTTGTGGATACTCTTATTCTATCATGACTAAAGGAAATAATTTGTGATGAATTTTTTGGATTTACTTTTTATTTAGTTCTGTCATAGGGAGGGAAGTGCAGACAGCACAGTGCAGCAAAAAGGCTTGAACCGCAGATGGCCTCTGAGAACCTGAGTGCAGGTTTAGAAGAGTTTTTTGTGGGAGAGGGAGGGGAGCCTGTGCAGTGGTCAGTGTCCCTCCTGGCTAAAACTCTGAGTTGCAGATAAAGCTGGCAGTAAGTGCTCCATTCATTAGATGTAAAGAAGCAGGCAATTTGTATGGAAAGCAAACTGTAAAGCTGCACCATGAAATTATTTTTATCCCTAAATAATTTATATTTAGGTATGTTTTCCTTTTATCTCAATTTTTTTTCTTTAAAATGCAGCCAGCTGAAGAACAGATGCTTCTTGAGCCTCAGAAGCTCAGCTTTTGTATTGCAGTTTGTCAGAATTGGTTAAACGCAGGTAACGCCAAGGCAGCCACATGCCACAGCTGCAGTGTGAAGAGAAGATTTATTCCATCATTTCAGGCACATCCATGCACTGCTAAGTTAGTGCAAACTTCATAGGGGCAAAAAGCATCCACCCGGTCTGGGCTTTGCCATATGTATCAAGGGCCTGATGTATGCACAAGTTGCTCACTAGGCTGTTCTTACAGTTTTAAACGTTCTCTCTTATCTCCTTTCCCTTCAAACCTGTGGGAAAGAATGTTTTTAGGTTTTGAGCAACATTTTGTTATCTTTCTTGAGAGAATTCAATTTCTTTCGACAGACAAAAAACAATCCAAAGGAAACACAGGGTGTGAAGATTCCCACACTGGAGCAATATTCTTAGCATCCCCAGCTGCAAGTTTGGTCTTTGAGTGAAAACAGTTCTAAAACCAAGAATTCTCCTCATGAATCTTCTGTTTTCAGCCCCTTCCTCCCCATATAGCTCCAAACTCCTTGTGTCTTTGCCACACATCTTGCTAGTGTTTTGAGTTCTCCAAATCAGTAAGGGATGTATAGAAACTTATAATTTATTAAATTCAGTGGGTCAGAGGGATTGGTTTTTGTGGTTTCACATAGGAATTATGCAGAACAAGATAAATTACAATGGGAGAAGGTGAATAATTTACAGCATTAGATTGGAGAGGGAGAGGTTGTCTGGCCAGTTAGCAGAGGAAGGGGCTGTGCACCTGGTCAGGATCAGCAGCCTTTCCTGGGCTCCCATCTATCTTGGAGGTAACTGGGGATTTAAGAAGTGCTTTTAAGTATGTGTATTGCCATCCTAGGCTTGTCATTGAGGGTGGCACTGCTCTCCCATTCCCAGTGGCCTAAACGAGATTTTGCAAATGTTGTAGCAGAAATTGTTCAACACTGCAAACGTGTGCTTCTGCTGTGATGGAAAGGAAATCATTGAAACCACATGCTTACTGAGCACCAGCAGATTTCATCCACTAGAGACTATTCCTATGAGCAATGGTTAATGCTGTTTTAGCCCTGAGTTTTGCAAACTTTCTTCTATACCTGCAGCTTCCTCAGGTATCTGAGTTGGGAATTTATAACGGTGTTAAAGTACCTGTGTCTGAGTGTCCTAGTTAATTTCTTGCAGTCTGATTTCTGGAGTCAGCAGACATATTGGTAGAACTCACTGCAGTAGCTGAAAGATGTTGAAGCATTAAAAAAATGTCTGAATGTTGAGGATATTTAAAGCAATTGGTTCCCTGATAGCAAAAATTAAGCGCCCTTGTGGAGCACTGGTATTTTCAGGGGTTGTGACCCCATTATTAGTGGAAGCTCTGGCTGATGGCCCGCCAGATCCCCCTTGGTGAGTATCTGCCCATTGAAGATGGGATAAATGTAGCTGCTTACGAGACCCAGTTATTCTGTGCCCTTGGCAGCTTTGATTAATGTCATTATGCAATTGGATTTCCTGTGGATCATGCGAAGAGATAAATGGTGTACAAGCCACATTGTTATTGATTTATGCACCATTTGCCTCTTAGCTCACTCAGAGGAACACAATTACTGCTGTTACACTTCATTTAAAAGAATTGGAACTTCTCAGCAGTGCAAAGAGCAACTGTGTCTGAATTGATATTCTTCCTGGCCCAATCCTTAATGTGCTGCTTTATGTTTTCCCAATTGCAACAAAACCAAATTTAAGAGGGTTATAAAGCTGTTTCTCTCCCATTACTTGTTTTTCCTGTGCTGCCCTAAAAAACTACAGAGCATTTTCCAAACTCAAAGAATAGCATATGCGTTTCCATCATTTATATTATGCATTATTTTAATAATTTTATAAATTACTGTAGTGAATGCAGTGTTTTTCTTAATTAAGGCTAAAGCTAAGGTTCAGACTTTTTGTGGACATTTGTGATTTCCAGCTCTCATCATCTGCCTTGTCCTGGTTTTGCTGGAGCTGTGGAAATTCACGTTGTTGCCTAAAACTGGAGGAAGAGGGATGCTAGTGAAAATCCTGTTTGTTGTTGTTGTTGGTCAAGATGAATAAGTAATGGTCTCTTTTGGAGTAATTTATATGATGTCTTAAGTTACTTTGTGTATTAAGAATGTAATGATAATAGGTTTGCTCTAAAGTATGTGTTTTCCAATAGTTTTCACTGACAAAGAAATAATCTATTTCAAGGGTCATTTGTATCCTGTATTGTGTGTGTTAAGTGCAAATCTGTGATGGCTTATTCTGTAAGAGCTGGTCTCATGGAGAAAACCTGCCCACATCTCAGAGCAAGTTGGGCCTGAGCAGCAAGAGCTGCAAGTGCACTTTCTTGCTGCTCTTTGCAATTTAGGGTTTCCAAAAGGTTTCTATACTGGGGATGGTGTGTTTAAGCTGTCTTTTCTGTGCTACAGAAATGGAAAAAGCAGCACTTTGGGGCCAGTCACAGGAGCTCTCCCTCAGACTGCTGTGACATTAACAGTGACAGGCCTCCGAGGTATCTTTTAGCATTAATTTCAAACTTAATCCTTGAAGGAACACTGGGCTGCAGATCATAATGCACTAGATTTGGAGAGCAAGTTTTCTCTGAATATAAGTCATATTTGAAAATATGTCTTATAATCAGTAAGAGAAACAATTTTGTTCAGAAATGTTATTCCTTGCAAAAACTAGCAACCAGGGGGAGTTTGTTTTGTGCTACAGTTATTTCTCTGCTGTACTTTGTTCTGTTTAATTTATCCTCTTGAAAGAATTTTTTTAAGTGACTCATCATTATGCAATCAGCAGCTTTCCCTTACTTGCCACTTGGCAAGTTCATCATGTTTAGTGGGGTTTATCTGACACAAATGAGGAAAAAATTTGGCCTGTAGGTGAGCAGTGCTGGAGAGCACTAGTGCTGCTGGAGGAGCCAGGACAGGTTTTCGGCCACCAGGGTTTTCTTCTCCTGAAGCTGTTTGGTCCTAATGTCATTGAGAGGAAAAAGTAGTGGATGGCTTTTTCAGCTTTTTATTTATCTTATTTTAAATAAATGAAGCAGGGAAAAAGGTAAAACAAGTTCAGCGCACAGTTTCTGTTTTGGCCTAGAGTCCTTTCCAATAAAATGATGTGTTAAAACTAGGATATACAGAGATGTTCTGCATTAGTAGAGGGCAGGAACTTTGAAAGAAGTAGAGCTGAGGTTAGGGCTAAAGATCTCATGGATGCCTTATTTTTATGATTTATGCCTGAGGGGAAAGCCATCTACCAAGCTGTTTTCTTAAAATATTTCCACTTTGTGATAAATGATGCTTTGTGTTTGTTCATGAAACCGGGAAGATTAAGAAACCACTGTGCAGAAGTGGGCAG